>JALGBA010004201.1:952500-1185000 GCA_023970755.1 Azemiops feae | reverse complement strand
GACTTTGAGTAGATGTTACCTAATCTAACATTTGTTAAATAAATACTTAACGTCACCCCTTAATGTATTTAGTCTCGTTCCTCTGTTCACATCAGTAATAACAAACTGCAGCATTTAAGATTAACTCTGCGGGCCACAGCCATAATTTCCCTCAGCTGTATCAGCAATGCAGAAAGTCAAACTGAATAAACTTTCCTCAGTATTAAATTAGAAATGATTTCCCGGTTATAAATACCTCTGGATAATTCTTCAGGGGGGAGGGAAAGAAAGCTGTAATAAGCACTCAATGTTAAATAGCTCTCCACGTCCCCTTATTAATTGTGAGCTGCCCAGAATAAACTTATCCTCTAAAGCGGTCAAGTAAACGTGGCAGAGACATTCTGTAGAGATTCGAGGAAATCTCTTTTTCTGTCTGCTGCTGGAAACTTAGTCACAGCTTAGCGAGAGAGTTCTCGGAAATGAACTAAGGATCCTCCTTCACCAATTGCAGGAATTTCAAATCCCCCTTGGAAGGTCTGTTTAGCCCGGTGTGAAAAGAGAGACGAAGGACTCGAACTAAGAACGGTGTTTTGTGCAAACTGGTTGAGCTTCTGCAAATAATGTTTTGGGTTTGCCGTGTTCTGCTTAAATAAAATCCCAAAGCTGCTTGCATTTGCAAGTCGGTGTCGAAAGAAAAATCTTCATCAGGGTCCAGTCCAAGCCGGGAATAAACAAAATGGAGACCCCTTTAGAAAGAAGGTTGTAGTTTATTGAAGAGGAAACCCAGACAGAAAGATGGCTCTGGAAAAACTGACCACATGTAGCAGGGAGTGGTGGGTTTTTATACCTTCTGGGGCTCTTGAGATTGTTTCCTGTTCCTGTTTGAGGCTTTGTATTTCCTGTGTCATGTACTTTGACCTGACTCTGAGTGTGCCCCTTTGGCATTGGTGGGTTAATCCTGTTCTGTCCTGTCTTAGAGTATGGGTGGGGTATGTAGATTTTAAGGGTCTTTGTCTTCCTAATTTCTTCAGTTTCTAGCTGGAAGGCTCCAACCTTTCTGGAAGGATTATTGAATTTGCATTTCTAAAAGCTGGCCTCTGCCTAGGGGCTGGGGCTGATTTCTTGGGGCTGGTTTCTGTCTTTTTTTAAAGATATTCTCCGTTATTCCTTTGGGGAAATATATTCTGCCTTTTTAACATTCCCCAAAATATTTCTTTCTCTGGATTCTTCCCATATCGGAAAACTCAGCAGCTCATTGGTTTGACTGCCAAAGCATTTCCTGAAGGCTAGAAGAGGGAATCCCTTTGCCAGTTCTACTGCTTAATACAGTGTTTCTGAACCTTGGCAAATTTAAGGTGGATGGATTTCAACTCCCAGAATTCCCCCGCCAGCGTGGATTTTAATCTTGCATTTCACTCATGGGTTAAAAAAGAAAAGAAAGGAAAACAATCCTCCTGCAAGAAGGGTCACCAGAAGGGGAGAACTCAGGAGGTCTTGGAGAAGAATCATGTCACAAGACTAACAGAATAACAGAGTTGGAAAGGGACCTTGGAGGTCATCTAGTCCAACCCCCTGCTCAGGCAGGAAACCCTATACCAGGGGTAGGCAACCTTGGCTCTTTTATGACTCGTGGACTTCGACTCCCAGAATTCCTGAGCCAACATGGCTCAGCTTGGAAACCTCTCCCTTTCCCCTCAGCATGGCTGGCTCAGGAATTCTGGGAGTTGAAGTCCAAGAGTCATAAAAGAGCCAAGGTTGCCTACCCCTGCCCTGTGCCATTTCAGACAAATGGCTGTTCAGTCTCCTCTTAAAAACTTCCAGTGTTGGAAGTTAATTAATTAATTAAATATCCATATTACATATCCATATTCATATGGGATGTTTTAATTCTGATTTCTTCATAAAACCAGGGGTCAGGCCCAAGACAGTAAAACCCAATCAAGTCCAATCCTTTATTTACTTACACCTAATGGACAGAATCTTTGCCAAACTGACGCTATAACTTTACTAGATCTATCCTGAGAGATGCTAGGGTATATCATTACCCTGAAACTGTCAGGGATGAAAAATCAGAGCCACACATAAAGGTCCAATTAAACTGATTTATTGTTGAAAAGCCTATGCACAAGAATCTTCTCCACTAAGGACGGCACCTGCTTGACGTTAGAGGAAGGTCCATGGAGCTCAAGGGAGGGTTGGGCTTAGTCCACTTATGAATACGTAGGGATTCTAGACTGAGCTCTTTTTTAACTCCTCCCCCAGATTCTGCCACTCTTTCTCTTACAGAAGCATTTCACTCTTTCCCATCCAGCTCAGGACCGCACAGTCTCTTGATCCACATCTCCTTCTAGGAAAGTTCTGAATTGCCCCCTTCTGCTACTGCAAGTGCACATTCCATTACACCAGGGGTTTGAATCAATGTTCCTAACTACCCATTACAGTAATATAATTCTATGGCCCTTTGTCCTTATAGTTTTGTTGTATATACCACAATTCCGAGAGGCATGCAAAAAATGGAAACTTTCATTTTCTTTTTCTTTTAAAGGACTATAAAATCCAACTAACCTGGGTAATTAAGTGCACGGGGTAGAAAAACATAACTTATTCAGTAGGATGACCACCAGCTAACCTGGATATATGTTTATGGGGTGTTTCAAAACCATGAAAAGAAATGATATCACTTCCCAGGATTTAGAATTGTATAGAGCAGTGGTGGCAAACCTATGGCACGGGTGCCAGAGGCGGCACTCAGAGCCCTCTCTGTGGGCACGCACACCATCGCCCCAGTCCTAGGCCTTCAGCTGGGTTTTATAAAACCTTTTCGCTTTAGGCCTCCACCGCCATGTCCAAAAAAAAAAAAGGCTCAATCAATCAATCAATTTCAACTTCTCGCGGGGAAAAAAAAAGATCTTGCAAAGTTGGAATTGATTGATTGAACTTTTTAGTCCCACCCAGTCTGCCGTTACCACTGCAGCCACGCCCACCCAATTGGCCATGCCCACCCAATGGGCCACACCCGCCCGGCACTCGACAATGCATAAGTGGGTTTTGGGTTGTAGTTTGGGCACTCGGTCTCTAAAAGGTTCACCATCACTGGTATAGAGCCATGTATCATATAGAATAAGAGCTGTGGTGGCGCAGTGGTTAGAATGCAGTACTGCAGGCTACTTCTGCTGACTGCCGGCTGCCAGCAGTTCGGCAGTTCGATTCTGACCGGCTCAAGGTTGACTCAGCCTTCCATCCTTCCAAGGTCAATAAAATGAGGTCCCAGACTGTTGAGGGCAATATACTGACTCTGTAAACCGCTTAGAGGGGGCTGTAAAGCACTGTGACGCAGTATATAAGTCTAAGTGCTATTGCTACTGCTATCCTTGTTTTGGAACAGACATGCCACGTTGCAGTGTTCAGCATTCTCAGTGGGGCAGGCATTGTTCTCTGCCTTGTCACGTCTTTGACCGTTGAATGGATGGGCCTTGCGGCTGCTAAGAATCTTTATCACGATCTCCTCAACAAGATCATCCTCGGACCCATCAGGTACAGAAACATCATGTTCCTTTTGGTAGACAGAAGCAGCCACTTAATAGATCTTCTGAGGTTCAGAACGGGTTGGAGAACTCAGGAGCAAAGATGTAGGGCCTAGTGGCCAGGGGATGGGTCTTCACGGGCTAGAGTTCAAACATCTGATCGTTGCTGAGAATAGTATTTGGTAGATTAGTGGAGAAGACTGAATGCACTTCAAGTAACTGGATTTTGGTAAACTCCAAAGAAAAAGATGTATGGTTTGGTCCGTCAATTCACCATCCACTCACATATTTAGTGGCCCCAAATCATCATGGAGGTGATATGGGAGGCACATCAATTCAGTAAATAATTATCTATCTATCTATCTATCTATCTATCTATCTATCTATCTATCTATCTATCTATCTATCTATCTATCTATCTATCTATCTATCTATCTATCTATCTATCTATCTATCTATCTATCTATCTATTTATCTATCTATCTATCTAACTAGCTGGCTAGCTAATATTTTATTAAATTTCTATGCTACTCCAATCATAACTATAGCTTAATTATTGTTTTAGGAAAATAACACCATCTGCAAGGCTGTTTAGCCAGTGGTGGGATTCAGCCGGTTCGCACCACTTCGGCAGAACCGGTAGCTAATTTTTTGTTGCCCAGGCCCAGAACGGACTTCCGGAAGAGGCATCCACACAGAGAACCGGTTGTTCACATATTTGAATCCCACCACTATGTTTTTCCCTTTTTTCTGCAGATGAACTGCTCATACTGAGAAACAATGACTGGATCAGTACTTAGACTACGATATCTTATCTCAGCTGCAATAATTCAAAGGACCACTAGAAGGCAGCATAAATAGTTTTATATCCACTTTTACTGCCCTCTCTTGGCCATTAAGATAGTTGCAGCACAGATCTTAATATCCACCCAGTTCGGCTCTATTGGTTCCTCAAATCACTTGTCCCAGCTGGGCTGATCAGATACAGTAGTCTTTCTGACCATCAGTGGTGCTGCAGTAAAAATTTGGTTCCTTCAAAGTGGCTCAGAAGTTGAAGGCTCCAGGCCCGGGTCTATGACAACTCACCGCGACCAACTCACCATGGCCAACTCACTGCAGTCAACTTGCCATGGCCAACTCACCATGGCCAACTCACTGCAGTCAACTTGCCATGGCCAACTCACCATGGCCAACTCACTGCAGTCAACTCACCACGGCCAACTCACCACGGCCAACTTGCCACAGGACAAGAGTTACCCTAATATCAAAGAAATGGTGGAATAGAATCAATAAAGAAAGCATGCAAAAGGAGGAATAAAATGAAATGTAAAATTAAAATTATTTTTAAATTATTTTAAATAATTAAAGTGAATTGTTGAATTGTCCTGCAATGAGGAGCAAGTTGGCTGGAGCCAATTGACCATGGCAAGTTGTCCCATTCTGCCAGGCCTCTGCCAGAAACCCATTCTGCCAGAAACCTCCTGGAATCTCATAACCATAACTTGATCCAGAAAGATGTAACCTTCCTTCCTTCCTTCCTTCCTTCCTTCCTTCCTTCCTTCCTTCCTTCCTTCCTTCCTTCCTTCCTTCTTTTCTCTTTCTTTCTTTCTTTCTTTCTTTCTTTCTTTCTTTCTTTCTTTCTTTCTTTCTCAATTTTATCATCTGTCGCAATCAGAAGAATCTGGGAAAGATGCAGCATTCCAAAAATATATAAAAAAGAAGCATCATAAGATCAATTGGCTGCAAAATGGATGAAGGTAACAATTAATAAGCGCTGACAGCTGAGTGGAATAAAACCAACTTTTGTAGTCTTCTCAATGTCCCGAAGGAGGGAACTTTGTCAACGATCGCAAATAAAAAGTTCCAAAATGTGGGGGCCACTCCAGAGAAGGCCTTGTGTTGTGTTGTCCATGTCCCCTTTATTTCAGAGAGGGAAGGGAAATTTTGCCTCGATGATTTCATCAAACGGGAAGATTTGTTTGTCGTTCACTTTTGGAAAGATGGCATCTGATGTAATTTAGTGCAAGATAAGGAAATGAAACAAATGAAACAAAATAAAATAATCATTTATAAAATAAAATAACTTGGGTTATACTGCATAACCTTTTACTATTCCTGCCCCCTTTACAGATTCTTCGATATGACACCTTTGGGGCTAATTCTGAACCGTTTTTCTGCTGATACAAATATTATCGATCAGGTGAGCACCTTGATTTGTTCTCCTCCCCTGAGCACATAGTATCAAAGCACAATTCCCTCCTCCAATTAACAGTCATAAATCACATTCTCCAATTAGTTTGAAATGCACGCTTCCCCTCCAGTTCTCCAGTCCGCCAATTCTTATCATCTCTTATTTCAATAACCTTGGTTCTCATGCTAGGTTCAGTATTGTTATGTCTAGCTAAACTCTCATGCACATTCCTTCCCCCAGCATCATCTAACTCTAACTCTAAGAGTAAAACATAAGAAGAAAATGGTTGCATCTCCATCTGTTGTCAAAGCAAAAACATCTGATGTTAGCAGCGTTGACACGCTGTGGGAAAATGGATATTTTATATTTGTCCAGATCAGGGGTCCGTATCCTCCAGGCCATGGAAGTGGCGGGCACTCGCACAAATGGAGCTGTGTGCACGCGCGCTTGTCCACTGCACACCCAGAACCATCCCCTCTTCCCCATCTCCCCCCCCCCCGGCTGCAAAACCAAAAAGGTTGGGGAACTCTGGTCTAGATAGGTTCTCCATGTATGAAAAGGGATTTGTAGCCCCTTTACAGGTTTCATGTGTGGTTGGAATTGTACACAAATCTTGAAACAATGTTGATCATGCTGCAAAACAGGTAGTCCTCACTTAACCACCGTTCATTCAGCAACTGCTCATAGTTACAATGGTGCTGAACAGGTCGTCATTGTTGTGGTCACTGCGGTATCCTGTGGTCATGTGATTATGATTTGTGACCTTGACTGCTGGCTTCCAGGAAGCGAAGTCAATGGGGAAGCTGGCAGGAAGTCAAAATGGCAATCGCGTGACTCCAGGACACATCAAACACACAGGGTGCGCCTAACAATGGGAACTGGTACTGTCGTGAGTTGGATCAGTCATGTGATACCATGTCTTACAACTGTGTTGCTTAGCAACAGAGTTCCTGGTCCCAATTACCCTCAGTAGAATAGAATAGAATAACAGAGTTGGAAGGGACCTTGGAGGTCTTCTAGTCTAACCCCCTGCTCAGGCAGGAAGCAAGGATGTTATCCATCCTCCTGCAATTTTAATTGAGTAGAAAAGAAGTTGGCAGCTGGGATGAGGCGGGAGTTCTAGCCAATGAGAGCCTGCCTGATGTGCAATTTTAGAGGACACGCTGCACAAATATCTCCCATCTTGTCTTCTACAGAAGCAGGTGAGTTTTATTCAATATGCATAGATCCATAGGGTGAGAAAGATTCAGGTGATATGGTAGGGAAGCTGAGCATCACACAGGATTTTCCAACGTGTTTTTAACTCTTCCTCTGTCTATTTTTCCTTTTGAGGGGGCTCTTCTTAAATTTGAGATTAACCTTCTTTCAAATAAATGCTGTAACTGGATGGCTGTAGAAGAAGATCAGATAGAGCTGGGAGGCAGAGTTAAATGTGTCGTCAGCTTAGAGTCTTTTATGTTGCCACAAATAATCCATGTCCATCTGGGGCCAATTTAGTGCTAACCATTAGTTGACAGGAACTTTTTTTTTAGCGCCAATTTAGTGCTGACTGTTGGTTAGATTAATGTCAGGAGCAAAGCATCAGGACCATACGTTAAGCTGCAGCACAGAAACCTGTACACAAAAATCTAGTCAACTAATGGTCAGCACTAAATTGGCCCCAGATAAGAGTCAAAGGAATTCAAGGTGAGGCTGGACTTGGATCGTTTGTGGCAAAATAAAAGCTCTAAGCTAATGACACATTTAACTCCATCACCCAGCTCTGCCTTCTCTTCTTCTACAGTGGCTGTGGTTTGACATTACAATTATTGCTTCTGTTTGCTGCAGCACATTCCACCAACTATGGAATCCCTCTCCCGTTCAACGTTACTCTGCCTTTCTGCTGTCGGGATGATTTCATATGCCACCTCCTACTTCCTACTTGCTCTCCTGCCTCTTGGAGTAGCGTTTTATTTCATCCAGAAATACTTCAGGGTTGCATCCAAGTAAGTTTTTCATTTCTCTCTTTAAAAAAAAACAAAAAAACCCCCAAAGGTACCAAATATTTAACTAATGGTTGACATTAGAATTTTGATGTTTGTTATCACTAGTGGGGGAACTGTTTGTGGCAGCATTGGGCAATGTGCAGTCCCAAGAATGCATATTCAAGGCTCTTGGCTTAAACCCATGCAAGTCCTCAGGCTAATTTTAAACAAATAATTTAAACCTCTGGCGACAGCATTCAACCCGTGTTTGTTTTGTAAGGAAGCAGATGAAGGAGAAAAGGAGAGTAAAAGGGAAGGAAGAAAAAGAATCTAGTGGTTAAGACATTAGGCTAAAAACCAGGAGACTGCGAGTTCTAGTCCTTCTTTAGGCATGAAAGCCGGCTAGGTGGACTTTGAGCCAATCACCAGGAGGTTGTGAGTTCTAGTCCCGCCTTCGGCATGACAGCCAGCTGGTAACTTTGGGCCAGTCACTTTCTCTCGACCCAATTCAAACTCACAAGGTTGTTGTTGTGGGTAAAAGAGGAGAAGGAAGAAGTGTTAGGTATGTTGGCTGCCGTGAGTTATTTTATTTTAAAAAATGACAGATATAAATAAATAAAACAAAAATAAATAAGTGGGTGTCAGAAAGAAAGAAAGAAAGAAAGAAAGAAAGAAAGAAAGAAAGAAAGAAAGAAAGAAAGAAAGAAAGAAAGAAAGAGAAAGAAAGAAAGAAAGAAAGAAAGAAAGAAAGAGAAAGAAAAAGATACCTCTGAAACAAAATGGGTGGCTTCCTCCTCTGTTGGTCTTAAGATCCTTTCAACAGGGGGCTTCCAATGGATAACTTCCAAGGGAATGCATAACAACAATAAAAGATTGTCACATGATAGCAGCGTTCCAATATCTCAGGGGCTGCCCCAAAGAAGAGGGAGTCAAGCTATTCTCCAAGGCGCCGGAGGGCAGGACAAGAAGCAATGGATGGAAACTAATCAAGGAGAGAAGCAACCTAGAACTAAGGAGAAACTTCCCGACAGCGAGAACAATTAACCAGTGGAACAACCTGCCTCCAGAAGCGGTGAATGCTCCAACACTGGAAGTTTTTAAGAAGAGACTGGACAGCCATTTGTCCGAAATGGTATAGGGTTTCCTGCCTGAGCAGGGGGTTGGACTAGATGACCTCCAAGGTCCCTTCCAACTTTATTATTATTATTATTATTATTATTATTATTATTATTATTATTATTATTATTATTATTATTATTATTATTATTATTATTATACATTTTTGGTTAGGGAGAGCAAGTGATTCCATAGTTTAATAAGGAAAACAAGGTGTTTGTTTACTAGAAATAGGGTTTCCTCTTGGCTTACAATTCACCTTCTTTCTCTTGGCAATAGGGACCTCCAGGAACTTGATGATAGCACTCAGCTGCCTCTACTTTGCCACTTTTCCGAAACTGCAGAAGGCCTCACGACCATCAGAGCATTCAGGTTGGCAAATAAGAAGCCGTTTTAATAGTGTTAGAGTCATTTTCTGCTTCTACCTCCCCTCAGCAAGATAAACCACTCTCATTTTTGCCACATCTTTATGAAGTTGTCCTTTTCTCATTTGGAGCCCTTGAAAGAGACAGCCTAAAAGTCGTCCTTTAGAGCAGGGGTGGGGAACGATGGCCCTTTTATGACCTGTGGACTTCAACTCCCAGAATTCCTAAGCCAGCATGGCTGCCTCAGGAATTCTGAGAGTTGAAGTCTTCACGTCATAGGGGCCATAGTTCCCCCCCCCCTCTGTTCTACAGGTATTCATGTAGTGCAGGGGTCTTCAAACTTAGCCCTTTTATGACTTGTGGACTTCAACTCCCAGAATTCCTCAGCCAGCGTGCCTGGCTGAGGAATTCTGGGAGTTGAAGTCCTCACATCATAAAGGGGCCATAGTTCCCTCCCCCTCTGCTCTACAGGTATTCATGTAGTGCAGGAGTCTTCAAACTTGGCCCTTTTATGACTGGTGGACTTCAAGTCCCAGAATTCCTCAGCCAGCATGACTGCCTCAGGAATTCTGTGAGTTGAAGTCCTCACGTCATAAAGGGGCAATAGTTCCCCCCCCCCTCTGCTCTACAGGTATTCATGTAGTGCAGGAGTCTTCAAACTTGGCCCTTTTATGACTTGTGGACTTCAACTCCCAGAATTCCTCAGCCAGGCACGCTGGCTGAGGAATTCTGGGAGTTGAAGTCCACAAGTCATAAAAGGGCCAAGTTTGAAGACCCCTGATGTAGGGTTTCCTGGCTTCTTCCAACACCACATCAAGGCAGACTCAAAAATGGGAGTGTCAAATCTGGTTTCTCACTCATTCTTCTGGAGGGATTATTATGGCACTCATGGGGAGCAGAGGGAATTAAGTCAAAATGGGGATCCAGCAATGGAGGCATCAACTCTCTTGTCAATGTAGTTGACTGCCAGGTCAATGTAAGTGAGCAGCAATTGAGCAATGGGAAAAGACCCTTAATCAGATCAATTGTACATGGAACGACCTTCATTTGCTCCTGTGGCACTGAAAACAAAAACCACAACCAAAATCTGTGGTCAGCATGAAGAGGAGAAAGAACAAAAGCTAGAACAGAAGTGAATTAGGATGTCTAGTTTAATGAAAAGGGGGTGACATGATAGCCATCTTCCAATATTTAAGGGGCAGCCGCAAAGAAGAGGGGCGTAACCTATTCTCCAAAGCACCTGAAGGCAGACGATGGAAACTAATCAAGGAGAGAACCAACCTAGAACTAAGGAGAAAATTCCTGACAGTTAGAACAATAAATCAGTGGAACGACTTGCCTCCAGTATTGGGTGTGCCAATACTAGAAGTTTTTAAGAAGAGATTGGACAACCATTTGGCTAGGTTAGTATGGGGTTTCCTGCCTGAGCAGAGGGTTGGACTAGAGGGCCTCCAAGGTCCCTTCCAACTCTGTTATTCTGTTGGTTTCATTCCCCTCTCCTCATCTTTGCAGCAGTGAAGACAATTCTTTCCCCTCCAGAGTTTTATTAGAAAGCTAAGGTTTACTGGCTGAAGACTGGCAATTATTTCCCTTTGTTCTGAGTTCATTAAGTACCCATCCAGAAGACATGCATTCCCACCACAAGGTAACCACTGAACAGCTCAGCCCTCTTCGAGGTGACCTTGTTATTCGTCATTTGGACAGGATGAAAAGTGTAGTAATAATAAGCAGAAGAGCACAATGAAGTTGAGATGATGCAGATTGAGTGTGTCAGAGTTTCCATAGAGGGAGAGGGGGTAGAAAGGAGGGGGGGGGAAACATGCAACTGTCAGAGAGGCCAGAGACAGACTGTAGTTATTATCACACTATTGGAATAATACATTCGGGTCTTGCACAATGTTTTGCATGTGCAGTTCTTTGCACATCGGCGTCCTCTGGCGACAAACAAGTTGAGTTCGCACAACACCCTAGACAACGTCAAGATGGAAGTAGAATTCATGGGTTCTGCATTTTGTTGGAATGTAGCTTATGGCTTATTTATATAGGTTGGACAAGGCCATCACAACAAACTGTAATAGGATCTCTCTGTTTGGGCATTCAAGGTTATGTGAACACAGGCACTCACTTCCATCAACCTGGATTCAGAATTAAGCCTTATGCGTGAACTCCAGCCATATAGTAATATAAGTCTATTAATCTGCTAGAGGCACCAGGCTGCTCAAATTTGGTGTCTTTCAAATCTACCCAAATATCATTTGTACAATTATAGATGAAAATACCTCCCTACTCAGCTGGATTTGTTTCCTTTCCCAGCCTGGAGTCATCCAGATGTGTTAGACCAGGGGTCTTCAAACTTGGCCCTTGGCTGGCTGAGGAATTCTGGGAGTTGAAGTCCACAAGTCATAAAAGGGCCAAGTTTGAAGACCCCTGTGTTAGACCAACTCCAGAAATCTCTGAGAATTTAAATCTAAGGCATTTAAAGGGCACCAGTTTGGGAAAGGGTAAACTGGGAAAGCACCATTAGACAGAAGCATCCCTTAACTACCTCAAAAGGTTGAATTGATACTCAAGTGCGAGACCATGAAGAAGTTCCAAGTCTGTAAGATTGACCATGAAGTTGAAAAAACATCCTGGGAGAAAAACTCTCCATGCTGTTGACAAGAAAACCACATGGACATGTTCATGAAATCATCAGATGTCAATCTTGGCTCGAAGGAGACTTTCAAATTAAGCAGAATGTGAACGATCAGTTCCAATTAGACAGTGGTTATCTTCATGCAACACCGTTAGCCAAATAACAGAATAACAGAGTTGAAAGGGACCTTAAAGGTCTCCTAGTCCAACCCCTTGCTCAAGCAGGAAACCCTATAGCTTTTCAGACAAGTGGTTGTCCAATCTCTTCTTAAAAACCTCTTCGTGGCAGCCCCTTAGATGTTGGAACACTGCTGTCTTGTCACACCTAGTTTTTCTTTTCATTAAACTAGGCATACCCAATTCCTGCAACTGTTCTTCATATGTTTTAGCCTCCAGCCCCCTCATCATCTTTGTTGCTCTTCTCTGCACTCTAAAGTGGCTAGAGTTAGACCTTGTGACTGATTCACACAACATGCTAAAGTTGGCTAATTTTACCGATACAAGAGAATATTTGTAACTCAAGAGTTGAACTGTGGAATCTTTGGTGCTTTCCGAACTTGGCTGTTTTCTTGCAGACATTTCGTTACCCAAACTAGATAATATTTATTGATGATGTTACCTAGTTTGGTAATGAAATGTCTGCAAGAAAACAACCAAGCTCAGAGAACACCAAGGGTCCTACTGCTGGCTAACTTTTTTTCAAACCTTGATTTGTATTTTCTTGTTTAGCATATGGTACAAACTGAGCCTATTGGTTGCTTGATGATTCAAAGTATTGTGCAAATCCAGGAAATGGATTAATTCAGTAACCAGGTTAAATATATTGGGCAAATCTACCTAGTATGCTAGGCAGAAGAAAAACAATTCCCAGTGTGTCTGTAGATGCTAAATGGGGTTCTTTCCCTACTTTCTCAACCCACGTTAGGGCAGAAGCAATGACCATGATGGGCTGAACCAAGAATGAGCAACACTGTTGAATTATTTTAATTTAAAAATGAAAAAAAAAATCAAAATTGTAAGATAATGAGGTTCGGGTTTTCCTTTGTGAAAATTAGAAGAGTAATATACTATGAAATCACATGGGAAAATCCTGATATCTTGCAAGAGTTCACATGAATATGCAACATTTTCCCCAAACACAGTGCAACCCTTCAGAATGTCATGCAAGCATGTCATGAGATGCTTGATGAAGTTGTGAGATTTGGGACATTTCTTTTTTAATGAGGACATCCCTAGGTCAGTGCATGAGATCATTGATGGGGTCCATCAAGTCTAAACTTTCATGACCCTGTATTGGAATGTTGTACTGTATTTGTTAGAGTTTAATGTGTTCTGGTAATCCCAACCATGAGGAATGTCAACGAGTAAGGGTTCCATGTGAGTGTGCCTGGGAAGAATGCCAGAAGGAAGTGATCTCAGATTAGCAACCTCTTAGACAAAGACCAGGCAGGGCTCAGGGTAAATCCTTAATTCTCTGTCTATACCCTACTGCCCCCTTCTGGCCTGTAGTCATAAGGTGCTGAAGAGTCAATGTCTTCAATAATACAGTATTATTAAAACTCACTATAAGGGTCAGGTAGACAATCAGATACAAGATAATATCTTTCCAGAGCAAGGCTATAAAAAATGTAGTATTTCAGATACTGCTGGATTACAGCAAGTTTAATCATTGCTGACCACTGATCTTGCTGGCTAATGTTGATAGGAGTGGAGTCCAGTCACAACTGTAGAGCAAAGACTCCAAGCCCAGCTGTGGCATTGGCTCTTTTTCACTAATTCTGGATAAATTTATCAGCTGGGAAATTCTATTTCTAAGGAGCAAGTCCCACTGAACGTCTACATCAACATCTCTCCAAAGCACCTGAAGGCAAGACAAGAAGCAATGGATGGGAACTAATCAAGGAAAGAATAGAATAGAATAGAATAGAATAGAATAGAATAGAATAGAATAGAATAGAGTGGAGTGGAGTGGAGTGGAGTGGAGTGGAGTGGAGTGGAGTGGAATGGAATGGAGTGGAATGGAATGGAATGGAATGGAATGGAATGGGATGGGATGGAATGGGACGGGATGGGACAGAATAGAATAGAATAGAATAGAACCTTGGAGGTCTTCTAGTCCAGCCCCCTGCTCAAGCAGGAGAACCTATACATTTCAGACAAATGACTAAGAACCAACTTAGAACTAAGGAGAAATTTCCTGACAGTTAGAACAATTAATCAACGGAACAACTTGCCTCCAGAAGTTGTGGGTGCTCCATCACTGGAGGTTTTGAAAAAAAGATTGGCCCACCATTTGTCTGAAATGGTATAAGGTCTTCTGCTTGAGCAGTGGGTTGGACTAGAAGACCTCCAAGGTCCCTTCCAACTCTGTTATTCTGTTATCTTTGATCTGATTGGAAATTGAATTATGGAGGATGGGAAGAAGCAATAGAGGATAATTAATGGGGAGCTATAAGCAAAAAAAAAAAAACACCCAACAACCTCTGCACAGCATCACTGTTTGCTTCCTAAAAACTCTTGGCAACTTCTTATACACAACATTTCCTCAAATTTTGGTAACTCTGCAACTGCTCCGTTGCCTTCCCTGGAATTCTGCCATCCTTTCTGCCTATTGTAGAGTGATGGCATCAGACGATTGAGTCATATAACGTCAGGATGGTTTTCCCCTTTGCAGGCACGAGCCCAGATTTAAACAGCGAATGCTGGAACTGACGGACACCAACAATATTGCATATTTATTCCTCTCTGCTGCCAACAGATGGCTGGAGGTTAGGACGGTATGTATAACTCCATCACTGTCATAATTTGGAAATCTTTGAATCCAACAATTGCTTCATTGGATACAGCAGATCAGGCAAAAATTTCTCATTGGGCTATATCTGGCAAAAAAACCAAGAAACAACTAAAATAGATTAATGTAGTTTCTGTTAAGGGTTTCCTACCCCCTTTTCTTTGTAGAGAAAATGAACTCCTGTTATAGGACTGAGATGCAGAGGAGATGCTGAGTAGATCTCTTAATCCTTTTTCCTAAACTGTCAAATCATAGAGATTATATCATTTGTCTTAAGCCACCTGTCCACTTGGCCCCTATAGTAGTTCTTGACTTATAACAGTTCGTCCAGAAGTTACAATGGTACTGAAAAATGTAACCATTTTTCACACTTATGACCAGTGCAACATCCTCGTGGTCATGTGATCAAAATTTAGATGCTTGGCAACTGATTCATATTTATGACGGTTGCAGTGTCCCAGGGTCATGTGATCACCTTTTGCAACCTTCTGACGATCAAAGTCAATGGGGTGGGGAAGCCAGATTCACTTAACAATCATGTTACTAACTTAACAGCTGCAGTGATTCACTTAACAAATGTGGCAAGAAAGGTCGTAAAAGGGGGCAAAATTCACTTAACAAATGTCTCAGCAACAGAAATTTTGGGCTCAGTTGTGATTGAAGGTTGAGGATTATCTGTATTTCCTTGTCCCTGGACATCCTTATAGGATCACCAGCTTTAAGCATCAGTTATACTTCTGGAATATAAGGCATATAGTTAATTTTGCAGAAATGAGAAAATCTGGAAATTTATTCCTTATGAACATAGGGACTTCACTTGTCCGATTGTGTTCGATTCTGAATTAAGCCATTTTTTATTTGTTTGATAGACCATCATCCTGGAAGAAACCATGTAGGTTTCTTTGCACATTTGGGGCCCATAATTCCATTGTAAATTTCCCAAATATAACTATAATTGGAGCTATTTCATTTGCTTGATTTCAGAATGTTAGGTTGTTTTGAGATTGAGACGTGACTTTACAGTAAAATGATAGCATATTGCTAGATTAGAGGGTGCTCCATCACTGGAGGTTTTTAGGAAGAGATTGGACAACCATTTGTCTGAAATGGTATAGGGTCTCCTGCTTGAGCAGGGGGGTGGACTAGAAGACCTCCAAGATTCCTTCCAACTCTGTTATTCTGGCAAATTCTCACTACCTACTTCTGCTGGAGCCTAGAATGAATTTGCTTCAATCGATAGACAATGTTTTCAGTGGAATCCCTCTGACTGCTGATGACCCAAGATTCTTCTCTTGAAAGCTGGTTCACAGGACCTACTTCCTGTTTCAAATTAATGTTTACAAATACCTTCCATATTTGTTTATAATATCTGAAGAAATGCTTCCACATGTTTCTTTGTTGCCCAGTTCATATGCACTAAGCATATTATTATTTGGAATAATCTCTGTGTATAAAATAATATGCACACTAGGACTGTATAAGTTGACCTCCACTTCCCCATGGTGGTTTGCCTGGCCACGTTGTCTGAAAACTGTCTTTCTGTACTTGTGTAGATCATGATTGAGACTCAACATCTGTTACTGTGGTCATGGTAGCTCCCAATCTAAAGTCTTCCTGGGGTTGTACCCATGGGGCCAGTTCAACATGGAGTGTTTTGGGTAATTGAAACAATGGAAAGATCCTCAGACAATTGCTTCTCAGCATTAAGAAGGTCTATAATGGCTCTCTCCAGTCAAGGTCCTTCCAGATGTTTTGATTACAACTCCCATTGAAGGATTGTGGACCGGAAAAGGCTGCTGTGTAAAATCTCTCCAATCTGAAGATCTACCAGAGGAAGGTCATAGATCAAGCGTATATTTTACAGGGAGGAAGTCCTATATGGTCCAAAAGTTATGTAGAAACTGACAGAGAAGCAACTAGGGATCCCCTTAAGGGAACAGAAGCACCCTTGTGTTTGCCATTGCTTTCTCCTTTTGGTAGCATGGCATTCAGAACAAGGCCAACCTGTGGCCTAGCAATGCAAAGAAAAATATCCATAGGATCGATGGGGCTTTTAATGTTTGCTCAGCTTAGTTTTGCAGTATAAATAGTTCTCTTTCTTTCTCTGCCTCCTTTCAGGATTACGTGGGTGCCTTCATCGTCCTCACTGCAGCTGTGGCCTCCATCTCTGAAAAGTCTACTTCTGGCCTCGTAGGACTCGGTCTCCTCTATGCACTGACGGTACGTGCAGAGGGAAAAAGGAATTTCCTTGGTATTTTATTCAAGGGAGGTCCATTGTGTGACCAGCATAAGAGCCCTGCAAGATTCAGTATCATTTCGTTTTGACACAGCAGAGTTATTTTCTTTGCAACCAATTCCTCGGGGTCACAGCCCCCACGAGAAGCCCTCCGGATATGCAGCTGCTTTCTCAAGGTTCCCAAAACTGAAAGGAACAATCTTGCAGTCCTGGATTTCAGCCAGGGCTGAAAGAGTTCAGAACAACTTGGAGCAGCTTCAAGTTCTTTGAGCCATTTGAAAAAATGAGGAGGATGATAATAATAATAATAAAGTCACTGAAGTTCCCATGCCCTCCATGCTCCCAAGGAAAGGAAGAGAAAAGTGCATGCAAGGACTAGAGTAGACTAATGATTGATCACCGGGGTTTAACTTTCCCAAATTCACAGCTTAACTGTCAATTTCCTTTCACGTGAGGTAGTAGTACCACTTTATAAAACCCTAGTAAGACCACACCTGGAATACTGCAGCCAATTTTGGTCACCATATCACAAAAAAGATGTTGAGAGTTTGGGAAAAAATTCAGAGAAGAGCAACTAAGATTCTATTCTATTCTATTCTATTCTATTCTATTCTATTCTATTCTATTCTATTCTATTCTATTCTATTCTATTCTATTCTATTCTATTCTATTCTATTCTATTCCATTCCATTCCCTTTCCTTTTCCTTTCCTTTTTCCTTTCCTTTTTTCCTCTCCTCTCCTCTCCTCTCCTCTCCTTCCTTTTCCCTTATCCCTTTCTTCCCTCGCTTCTTCATTTCCTCCCCTTCCCTTCTTCTCTTTCTTCTCTTTTTTCTCCCCTCCCTCCCCTCTCCCCTTCTTCTCTTTCTTCTCTTCTTCTCTTTCTTTTCTTCCCTCGCTCCCCTCACCCCTTCCTCTCCCCTCCCTTCATCCCTTCCGCTCCTGTCCCCTCCTGTCCCTTCTCATTCCCTTCTCTTTTCATCCCTTTTTCTTTCTTTCCACCCTTCTTCTCTTTCTTCCCTTCCCTTACTAGGATGCACTGTAGATGGTCAAACAACATTCTAAAACCTTGGAGATTGTTCTTCCCAACCATACAATGAGCACCCTACACCTTCTCCAAAGCAATAGTATCTTGACGGATAAAAGCTTTATTCACATTGTTCCAACCATATCAAGATTCTGTCCCTTCCCAAATGCCATCTTTTCATTTTTTTTTGCTTTTTGCCCCTCTTTCCTTTTTACTTTATAGATCACCAACTATCTGAACTGGGTCGTGCGAAATCTGGCTGATATGGAAGTGCAAATGGGGGCCGTGAAGAAAGTGAACAGCTTTCTCAACATGGAGTCCGAGAATTATGAAGGCACCATAGGTATATGGCATTACTGACGTTGTTTTAATGGGCAAAACCCAG
This sequence comes from Azemiops feae, assembly GCA_023970755.1. Classification (NCBI taxonomy): domain Eukaryota; kingdom Metazoa; phylum Chordata; class Lepidosauria; order Squamata; family Viperidae; genus Azemiops; species Azemiops feae. The sequence goes on along the minus strand of JALGBA010004201.1, from coordinate 1,166,790 downwards.
TAGAGTCTGCCAACCAAATATTTGAAATCCATCTGAATAGCTGAAATTGATGGGCACCCAAATATCAGAGGTCCCTTGGAGACTCTCCCTCTATGGCAGAGTCTATAGTGAAATGTATCACTTCTATTTAGAGGCAGCAAGTCAACTTGATGACTTGGTGACACGAGAGCCGTCTTCCAATATTTGAGGGGCTGCCACAAAGAAGAGGGGGTGAACCAAAGGTGCTCCAAGGCACCTGAAGGCAGAACAAGAAGCAATGGATGGAAACTAATTGTCAGGGAATTGCGCAGCAAGTGTCCAAATGAAGTCAGAGACGAACTTGTAGTCTTACATAAATAAATATGTGTAACATTTATATTTACACCCGACAAAATAGTCAGGTACACAGGAACATCGTGAGGTAAAACTTAACCAGCACACCGAGCACACAGAAGAAAAAGGCGGGAAAAAAGGGAAACTCCCCCTTTATACTCATAGCAACCAATCATAACACAGATTGCCTCATGCATGAGTCAGCACTCTCCAACCAATCAACAACAACTGTGTGTTCTGGCCCATTGAACAATTTTACTATTCCATCGACTAAATTTAATATCCTAACACTAATCCAAGGAGAGAACCAACCTGGAACTGAGGAGAAATCTCCTGACAGTTATAACAATTAATCACAACAAGAAGTTGTGAATGCTCCATCACTGGAGTCTTTCAAGAAGAGACTGGACAGTCATTTGTCTGGAATGGTAGAGGGTCTCCTGCTTGAACAGGGGGTTGGACTAGAAGACCTCTAAGGTCCCTTCCAGTTCTGTTACTCTGTTATTCTATCTGTTATTCTATGTAATGCAGATGGTCTGTCCTAGTCAGGAATGATGGATCATTTCGAAGTTTCCAGCCCAACATAGCAAATACATCATGGCAAAAGTCTTGCCTCCTTAAGAGACCACATGTCTCCATATGTTTCCACCTGTCCAGTAAGGTCAGCTAGAATGGGGCACGTTCCAGATCCTATGGATTAAGCAATGTCATATTGTGGGATTCAGGAAGTATGCCTCCTTTGCGATTGCTCCTGGCCAATAGAATGGCATCTCCTTGGACAGGGGTCTCCAAACCTGGCAACTTTCAGGCTTGTGGATTTCAACTCCCAGAATTCCCCAGCCAACCATGCTGGCTGGGGAATTCTGGGAGCTGAAGTCTGCAAGTCTTAACGTGGCCAAGACGTTGGAGAGCCTGCCCTTACAGATCCCTACTGTTCCCACCTTACTGATACTCCGTAAATTGTTAAATACCCGGTTGTTCTCCTAGCCTTGCGTTGGGATGCTTTCTTTTCAATTCTTTTCAAATTGTGAGCTGCTGAAAGCCATTGTGAAATCTGGCAGCCTCAACAATATTAAAGAGCAATTATAATCTAATCCCTGGTTTTTTGTTTGTTTTTTGGCTGGAGAAGAACCAGTTCATTTGACTTCATTTGCCAGCTACTGAATAAAAGGGAAGCATGACCTGGGTCAGCCATGAAGTGGACTGAGGTCAGACTTGAGTCATGCTACAAGTTTAAAAAGCAGCCTGATTTGTTTACTTTGCGTTAACACTGTTGCAAGTAACCTGCCTTGAGATTTGACCTCAAAGTGAGCCAATTTGTGGAAAGTAAATAAATCTCGCATGGCTACTGCTCTTGGTATTAGCAAAACAAAGTTGACTCTTCATGACAAATTGCCATGTTCTAAAACAGCTTGTCTGTGGAAGATGCTGTCACTCCAGATGCTGCTCTGTTTGGTCCATGTTCTTCATAACTGGTGTAAGCCAGCAAAATCCCTTTATCTGGAGATGCAGCTTGGCTGAATCAAGAGGTTCTTATCAACTCTGTGTCACATCGTCTACTTTTCAGATGAATTTCTTTATTATGGATACCTATTTACATATTCATTTGTGTCCCATCTTTACTGTGTTTACAAATAACTCAAGTTGGTGAACATATCCAACACACCTTCCTTCTCCTATTTTCTCCACAACAACAGCCCTGTAAGATGGCTTGGGCTGAGAGAGGATGACTGGCCCAAAGTTACCCAGCTGGCTTTCATGGCTAAGGTGGGGCTAGAACTCAGAGCCTCCTGGTAATTGGCCCAAAGTCACCCCACTGGTTTTCAGGGCCAAGGTGGAACTAGAACTCAGAGCCTCCTGGTAATTGGCCCAAAGTCACTCAGCTGGTTTTCAGGACTAAGGTGGGACTAGAACTCAGAGTCTTCTGGTGATTGGCCCAAAGTCACCCCGCTGGTTTTCAGGGCTAAGGTGGGACTAGAACTCAGAGTCTTCTGGTGATTGGCCCAAAGTCACCCAGCTGGTTTTCAAGGCTAAGGTGGGACTAGAACTCAAAGTCTTCTGGTGATTGACCCAAAGTCACCCAGCTGGTTTTCAGGGCTAAGGTGGGACTAGAACTCAAAGTCTTCTGGTGATTGGCCCAAAGTCACCCAGCTGGTTTTCAGGGCTAAGGTGGGACTAGAACTCAAAGTCTTCTGGTGATTGGCCCAAAGTCACCCAGCTGGTTTTCAGGGCTAAGGTGGGACTAGAACTCAAGAGTCTTCTGGTGATTGGCCCAAAGTCACCCAGCTGGTTTTCAAGGCTAAGGTGGGACTAGAACTCAGAGTCTTCTGGTGATTGGCCCAAAGTCACCCAGCTGGTTTCTAGGGCTAAGGTGGGACTTGAATGCACAATCTCCTGCTTTCTAGCCTGGTACCTTAACCGCTAGGGCAAACTGGCTCTCCCATCAGAGCATAAGAAAAATTTTTCTCTTGCATACTAATTGTCTTTATTTATTTATTTAAACTTATATGTCGCCCAACTCAACTAAAGGTGATGCTAGGCAGCTTACAATCAATGAAGCACCCATCTGAAACATTCAAACCTTAAAACAATAAATAGTAACGTTAAATTGAGTTTTGAAATGGACACAGATGGGAAAGAATTGATTGCACCAATCAGGATGCTTCTGCTTTGATCTTTCCCTCAGATATCTCTCAAGTACCCAAAGACTGGCCCCAAGAAGGCGAAATCAAGATCGAAAACCTGTGCGTCCGCTATGAGAATAACCTGAAGCCGGTTCTCAAGCACATTAAAGCATATATCAAACCAGGACAAAAGGTTCCGCAATCTTACAATAATTTTACGCTTTTTCACAGGCTTTCCGGCAAAAAAAAAGGAAATGAAGGATCCATTGTTGAAGATGATTTGGTATCAAAAAGAAGCTAAATATATCTTGCTCACAGAAACTTTAGCATCGGTGGACTGTAGTATTTATCCATATCTAGAATATGTGATTCATGAGAGGTAGTCCTCAAGTTACAACCATTCATTTAACGACTATTTTGAAGTGAAAAAAGTGACTTACGACCTGTCCCCGTACTTACAACTGTCGCAGCAGCCCCATGGTCACATGACCAAAATTTGAGTGTTTGGCAATCATTGTGTATTTATGATGGTTGCAGCATCCTGGGGTCATGTGATCACCATTTGCAACCTTCCCAGCCAGTTTCCAGCAAGCAAAGTCAATGGGGAAAGCTAGATTTGCTTAACGACTGCAGTTAAGAGCCGTGGTGGCACAGTGGTTAGAAGTATTGCAGGCTGATTCTGCTGACTCTGCCGCTGCCAGCAGTTCGATCCTGACCGGCTCAAGGTTGACTCAGCCTTCCATCCTCCCCAGGTTGGTAAAATGAGGCCCCAGATTGTTGGGGGCAATAGGCTGACTCTGTAAACCGCTTAGAGAGAGCTGCAAAGCACTATGTAAGCGGTATATAAGTCTAAGCGCTATTGCTATTAATAGCCATGGGCAAAACCAGGTTGTAAAATTGGGCATGATTCTGGACCTAATTGTGGTTGTAAATCAAGGACTACCTTTATCTCTATTTGCAAGGAGACAGACAGAGAGAAATGAAATAAGGGGAAGTCTTAATATTTGTTTTAAGTTACCTCATATTGAGGGGAAGGTATCTTCTTTTTAAATTATCATTAAGCAATAACTACTTATCATTACCACACTAAGCGCTACATATAAAAAGCCACAATAAATTTTATCTTTCAGGTTGGGATTTGCGGTCGCACCGGCAGTGGGAAATCTTCCCTTTCGTTGGCTTTCTTCAGAATGGTAGACATATTTGATGGTAAGTAGTCTGAATCCGGTCTAGGACAAACTGGACGCAGCCAACTCAGCACAGCCAACTTGTCACGGCCATCTCGCTGTGGGGTGACTCGCCATGGCCAGCTCATCGCGGGACAAGAGTTACATTAATATCGAAGAAATGGTGGAACAGAATCATTAAAGGAAGGATGCAAAAGGAAGGACAAAACGAAATGTGAAGGACAAAAACTAAAACAATTTTTTAATTGTTTTCAATAATTAAATAAAATCGTGAAGCTGAAATTTTTAAAACGAAATGTGAAGGACAAAATATTTTTTAAAATTATTTTAAATAGTTAAATTGAATTGTTGTGCTGCAGCAAGTTGGTCATGCTGAGCTGGCTGCCCCAATCATTTGCAGCTCGGGATACGCGCAACGTTTGGAATTTGAACTGCTCTCACTTCAAAATATCTCATTTGGAGTTCATAATGAATTATCTTAAGTACTAAGTGTTCCAACCTTGAGATAGAGGTGGGGTTTTTTTTTTTGTCCTAAAATCATTTCTAAAATGCTTGAAACAGCCCTCATTACATTTGGGGTTTCTGTTCTGTGCACCTCTCATTGTGATCTAGAATCAGGTTGCGCAGATTGTGTGAAGATTTATCTCCTTCCCCTCTGCTATTTTGTGACTGGACTGGCTAACAAATCAGTACCCATCCCTTCCTTCAGGGCTCACATCCAGGGACTCACCAAGGAGCTGGTGAACTTCATGCTTTTGCTAGCTGCAGATTCCCTGGGATGGTGTTTCTCAATCCCTTGAAGATGGGTGGACTTCAACTTCCAGAATTCCCCAGGAATTCTGGGAGTTGAAGTCCACTCATCTTCAATTGACCAAGGTTAAGCATCACTGCCTTGGGAAATATAATCTCCTTACCCATGATTCTCTGCTTCCCGCCCCCCCCCCCTCTTTTTTGTATGATCTTTTTAATTAAATTTTTCAGTTTTTACATCCAGGTAATTAGGAAGCAGCATGGTGATAGGGTAATCAATAATCCAATAACAGAATCATTCATATATATGTCAGGTTACGTCATTAAAATTCCCTCTCCATTTCCCTTAATTATTATATCATATGCAAGTTAATACATTTCTAGATAAAGCTCAATCAATCAGTACATTTATCGATAACATTTGACTTATACATCTCCAAGTCCTGTTTTTAAGTTTTACTTAATTCCAGTTACGACGTTCCGATTTAGCCTTTAATAACCATAGTAATTAAAACTTCGGGTAACCCTAATTTCCCTCATTTCATTACAAGATAATTACCGTGTCTAGAGTACATATATTATTCCAAAAATTACACTCTTATTTTATTTCACAAATATATTCCATTTCTCGCTCTGATAGCTCCTCATTTACTGATAAAATATCTTTCATTGTCACAGACCCATTTCCATGTTACAGTTCCAAGCTATAATATAACAATTTTCATTTCCATTATAAATCTAAATCCTAAATATTAAATCAGTCAGTATCTCTAAAAAATCTCCGTCATTAAGGTTCCCTCTCTATTTCCCTTAATTGTTATATATTCTCTGCTTCCCGCCCCCCCTCTTCTATGTTCATCTATTCTACACTGTTGCTGATCGTTTGTGGCCTGCAGATACAGCCATGCACGGCCCATCACCAAAAAGGAAGGCATAAAACAGACAAGAAACTAAAGGATGGAAATCTTATTGCCTGGCTGGTTTAGGGTCAGCTGCATTAACCGCTGCTCTTTCTCTTCTCTCACAGTTCAACACATCGTAAATTATCCCTTTAGTAGCTCGTTAATCACGCACTACGCTCTCAAATTTTTGCCTTTAGGGGAAGAAAGAAAGGCAAAAGAGGAGATTGAGACAAAACCAGAGGAGGTGTGGGTCATTTTTATTTCTAATTCTCAGCGGGATCAGTCCAGTTATCTCTTTTTTGTGTGTGTTTAGGAAGAATTTAGATTGGGCGGCTTTGAATGTCTTCTATGACTTTTCTGCCTCTTGACATGCGTCCCAATTTTTTTCTGTTTGAGCCTCCCGAAAGCCAGAGAACCATAGAAAGCAAACACAATTCATACAGCTGAGCTCCACCCATGCTTTGTGAAAGGATATTCAGTGGTAATTCTAAAGGAGATGCTTCTAATTGCTGTGTTAGTGGCCATTAAGGGCTATCATTCCTTAATTTCTTGCAGTTTATGGCTCGGCTGAGTTATACGAGAAAAGACAAAAAGAGAGGGAGAGACAGAGGAAAAACCAAAAAATTACCCAGATCTTGTCATGAGCAATAAAAGCTATTTTTGCCATCTCTTCATAATCCATATAGTAGGTCACATTTCTTGGTCACATTTTTTTCCTTCCTTCCTTCCTTCCTTCCTTCCTTCCTTCCTTCCTTCCTTCCTTCCTTCCTTCCTTCCTTCCTTCCTTCCTTCCTTCCCTCCTTCCTTCCTTCCTTCCTTCCATCCATCCTTTCCTTCCTTCCTTCCTTCCTTCCTTCAATCTCCTTCCTTCCTTCTCTTCTCCTTCCTTCCTTCTTTCCTTTCATCCATCCATCCATCCATCCCTTCCTTCCATCCATCCCCTTCCTTTCTTCTCTTCTGTCTCCTTCTTTCTTTCTTTCTTTCTTTCTTTCTTTCTTTCTTTCTTTCTTTCTTTCTTTCTTTCTTCCTTCATTCCTTCATTCATTCATTCATTTACTGATTGTCAATGAGTGGGGTTCAAATGGACATCATGATATTCTCCACAGTACTGTAAACTGCAGCTGTAGGGCACAGACTAAGCCATGGCATTTTGGGAAAATCATTTCCAAAGGATTAAAATATCATGCAATTATTTATTTGCACACTCCGCACTCTTTCTAGTCTTATGGGGATGTTCTCGTTTCTGACTGTCCCCTTGAAATTTCAAGGGATTTCTTCCAGGATCCCAGCCATGTTTCTGGAAACTTCTGGGTGTTCTGCTTGTTTTGCAGCTCATCTCTTTTGTTTTGCTCCAAATGGTTTCAAACAGGGAGGATTATCATCGATGATATTGACATTACAAAGCTGCCTCTGGATCTGCTGCGTTCCAGGCTCTCTATAATCCTCCAGGATCCTATCTTGTTCAGTGGTTCGATTCGGTAAGTTCATGTAGGTCAGAAAATTTGCTGTTTTTATGGACGCAGGAATTTGGTAGAGCAGAGATTTCCCCAGATCTGGTCCTGCAATGAATGCATCAGATCCTTTTTCTGTGTGTGCTTTTGAATGCTATTGCTTACAGCTCCGATTGCTAAAAATGGAAAGCTTACCAGAACATTCTGGCACGGACAGACCCTGGTATGAGCCTGCTCAGTTTTGTGCAACAGTGCCTGGAAATGTAGCATTCACATGACTCCTCGCAGACATTGTCATGATACTAATCCAGTGTTTTCTGTACATTCAACAGACTCTGTTCATTTGGGTGTACAATAGGTGGATTATTTTGGGGGGGAGGGGCGGGGTTCAGATACTAATTGACTCTAGGAGCACAAAAGTGGACCTTTTAATGCAAAGCTGCCTTCAGTCTTGACTGCAGTATAATTGATTATTGATACCAGAGGCTACACTGGACATTTTGAGATCTTAGTGGATGAGGTGAATGATAATAACAGAGTTGGAAGGGACGTTGGAGGTCCTCTAGTCCAACCCCCTGCTCAAGCAGGAGACCCTATGCCATTCCAGACAAGTGGCTGTCCAGTCTCTTCTTAAAAATCTCCAGTGATGGAGCATCCACAACTTTTGAAGGTAAGCCATTCCACTGATTAATTGCTCTATCCTCCAAAATCCCCAAATTCAACTTCTATATCACATCATGCTTGAGCAGGGGGTTGGACTAGAAGACCTCCAACATCCAGGGGTCTTCAAACGTGGCAACTTTAAGACTTGTGGACTTCAACTCCCAGAATTCCTCAGCCAGCCAGGGCTGGCTGAGGAATTCTGGGAGTTGAAGTCCACAAGTCTTAAAGTTGCCAAGTTTGAAGATGCCTGGTCTAGACACTCCAGAGTCAAATGCAGGTAGTCCTTGAGCTACGATCTGAATTGAGCCCAAAAGTTTATGTCGCTAAATGAAACATTTGTTAAGTGAGTTTTGCCCCCTTTTACAACCTTTCTTGCCACATTTTGTTAAGTGAATCATTGCAGTTGTTAAGTTAGTAACACGGTTGTTCAGTGAATCTGGCTTCCCCACTGACTTTGCTTGTCAGAAGGTTGCAAAACGGGATCCCAGCAAGAAATATTGGGACGTTGCAACTGTCATAAATATAAGTCAAGTGTCTGGATTTAAATCAGGTGACCATGGGGAGGCTGCAACACTCATAAGGGTGGGAAATGGTCAGAATCATACATCACTTTTTTAAGTGCCCTTGTAGCTTTGAACAGCCACTAAATGAACTGTTGTAAGTCGAGGGCTACCTGTACACATAACTGATTTGTCTATTTCAAGTAGCCAAGACAAACAAATGGGCTAGAGGAAAACACATACTATAGATTAGAACTCAGTGGCTCAACAATTGACTGAATCAATGGCTTTATCTAGAAAATTGAGACGTTAATTCAATTTCTAGTTCACAAGTCAGACCTATTGAGCGATGTGGTTTGGTTTGGTATTTTTCCATAGTTTTAATCTGGATCCAGAGTGCAAATGTACAGATGATACCCTTTGGGAAGCTTTGGAGATTGCTCAGTTGAAGAACATGGTCAAGGCCCTGCCTGGTGGACTAGGTGGGTATTTCAGAACAACTTTTAGTGATAATCTAGGCCTGTCGACCTGTTCAACTGAGAAGCACACAGCAACCTTTGGGTTGTTCAGTGTTGTCAGGAGCTTAATCTGAGATGTAGCCAACTTGGTTTATGACCAAGTGGCACCTTTGGAAAGGAATTGCCTCTTGCCTCTCTGATGTTTGACAGCACTAGGATGGGATCTTCTTGCCCCATCAACCATCTCCAGCAGTGAACGCCCCCAAACCAACCAGCAAAGCCAAGTTTTAATACCCTTCTGGAAGGCCAAAAGGATAGGAGCAATTCTCACCTCTGGTGGTAGAATGTTCCACAGGGCCACAGCAAAAAAGTCTCTTCTCCTTGACCCCACACAGTGGAATTCCTTAGCAAATGGGATCCATAGCAGGCCTCTTCCACTGGTGCGAGGGAGGAAGGCTAGTCCCATTCGGGTGAGACAGCTCTTCAGATACCTTGTTTTGATTCTAACCGTCCCATTCCCAGATGCTGTTGTAACTGAAGGTGGTGAGAACTTCAGCGTTGGCCAGAGACAGCTCTTCTGCCTGGCCCGGGCTTTTGTACGTAAGAGCAGTATCCTCATTATGGATGAGGCCACCGCTTCCATTGATATGGCCACAGTAAGTAGGTGTACTTTCCTGTGGTCCTTGGTTACTCATATTTTCTTTGCGACTGAACTTTTTTTTTTTTAAAGGGACTCCTTTGGTAGGACACTATAGGGGACGACCAGTCTAAACCTGAGGGTTGGGTCAAATGCATCATTAGTTTAGAATCTCTACATCCCTAGAAGAAACTCAAGTCCAACCCCTCTTGAAGTCCATCAACTCTTATCTGGTGCCAATTCGCCTTGACTATCAATAAATTCTTGGGTATAGGTAGCATGAAATAAACTTGTATTGTTTTTGAACTCTGTCCTGGTTCCTGACTTTTGCATCTGACAAACAGTGGTTCCAGGTCTATTTTCCTTCTTCCAACTTTAGATAGAAGGGCATTGAGGAGTTTTCCATTAGTAACCCAAACAGAGATCAATCCATTCAAGGGTCAATGAGATGAAGTCCCAAGATGACCTTGCTCCGAGGCAGAATGAAGCCTTCATTTCAAGTAGAAGATGATGAGAATGAGAGCAGAGATAAATTGATGAATGTGTCATGAAGTCCACCCTGGGTCCTCTCACTTTAATGGATACCCTTGGTCATGGCGAAACATGAGTCCTAACAAGAAGTTTGATGAAAATTCATTGGTCAGTCTGGTCAACTTCTGGACATGGACTATGAGGGCAGCCCCAATTTTTCTGTTGCTGTAGACCAGAGGTGTCCAAGCTTGGCAACTTTATGACCTAGCTGACTGGGGAATTCTGGGAGTTGAAGTCCACAGGTCTTAAAGTTGCTAAGCTTGGACACCCCTGATGTAGACATTGTTTGTGACCCAACAGGATGAGTGTCCCAATGATGCTTTTCCAAAAGGCAACTGGAGTTTCTTGGTTTTTTTCTCTTGAAAACATTTTGCTTCTCATCCAAGAAGCTTCTTCAGTTCTGGAGAACTGAAGAAGTTTCTTGGAAGAGAAGCTAAACATTTTCAAGGGGGGAAAAACCACGAAAGTTCAGTTGCCTTTTGGAAAAGCACCTTTGAGACAACCATGACCTGGGTGATTTGAGATTCTCCATAGACAACAGGATGAGTGGTTTGAGTGAACACCTACTTGACAGATGCTCACCTCACCTTGCAGACTTCCAAATAAAGTGGTTTGGCCTAGTCCAGGGGTAGGCAACCTTGGCTCTTTTATGACTCGTGGACTTCAACTCCCAGAATTCCTGAGCCAGCATGGCTCAGCTTGGAAACCTCTCCCTTTCCCCTCAGCATGGCTGGCTCAGGAATTCTGGGAGTTGAAGTCCACGAGTCATAAAAGAGCCAAGGTTGCCTACCCCTGGCCTAGTCAAAAGACATTCTCAAAGCTAGAGGACTACTCCTGATGAAATTAATTTCGCAAGAATCTCAGGGATGTTCTTTGGTAACTCCCGTTTTTATTTTTCCAGGAAAACATTCTACAAAAAGTTGTAATGACTGCCTTTGCAGATCGCACAGTGGTAACAATTGCTGTAAGTAGACATTTCCTCATGGGCTTCTTTTCCTACTTCAACAGATAATAAACTTCTTCTCTAGAAGAAATTAAGGACCTCTAAAATTTAGAAATATTTGTTTACTCATGTAGGTATCTAATTATGTCTCTGTTTGGACATCATTATACAAGCTCCATATTTTCAAATGAAGAGTCCAATGAATCAAACTCAAATCTTGGTAGCCATAGGGATGCTACCATGCACAAAAATATCATCTTGGCAGAACTCTGGAAGTGGCTTGTCATTATCTGATGAATTTTGACTTCCCGGTTTAGACTAGCTCACAGGGCCTTTCCCTGCTTGGTCAATTAAAAACCATTCTTCTACTATACTTTTAATTTAATAATATTCCTACATACCAGTAAAGGCTGCAGAGTAAAATGTAGCTCCCATTTGCACAAAACTAGCCTAACCTGAAGATCAGTAGAGAAAAATGAAAGTATTTTCTCAGGATGGTTTGATCTTACTTTATTGAATGCCAAAGAAAAAAAGGAGAGAGGAGAGGAGGGGAGAGGAGGGGAGGGGGGGGATGGAGAATGGGAGGGAGGGAGGGAGGAAAAGAAGGAAGGAAGGAAGGAAGGAAGGAAGGAAGGAAGGAAGGAAGGAAGGAAGGAAGGAAGGAAGGAAGGAAGGAAGGAAGGAAGGAAGGAAGGAAGGAAGGAAGGAAGAAAAAAAATGTGACCAAGACTTTCTTGCAGAATGTTCTCTTAGTTCTCTAGCCTACAGCCCAAGAATTTCCTGTGCTTCTCCTTCCAAGTGCTAATGAGGCCTGATCCTGCTTCTGAGCCCAAGGAAAATCAACTAGATAGTCCTGCTACAGCAGGTCCACTATCAGGGGTCTAAAACTAGACAAACTAGAGGTCCAGCCAAACAATCTCTCTGCTCAGGCTGCTTCCCTGGTGGAGAGAACGGGATAGCTGGATAAGTAAAATGCGTGAATGGGAAAAATGAGCAAGGAAGGGGGGGAATCTGAGATAGGCCACGGGTTGACTTGCTGAGGACCGCCGTAGTTCTGGCCCCTGGTTTCTGTACTTGCTTCTTTACTTTCTATATGGTCCATCAGACTATTCTTTCTGTGTCCTATTTTGGGAACGTGTTCTCTTTCTGTCATTTCCTCTGCTTTTGCTTTGCTTTTCCTTGCTTTTCCTTTCAGCACCGAGTCTCCAGCATCCTGGATGCCCATCTTGTCTTAGTCCTTTCGGATGGGGTGGTTGTTGAGTGTGACTCAGCTGCCAATCTGCTCCTCAAGGCGGATGGCCTCTTCACCACTTTGGTGAAGACCAACAAATAGTTGCTCCAGCTCAGGATTCCTGCACGATTTCTGGCTTTCTGGTACTGCTGTTTTAATGTTTGTTTTTCTTCTTTCTGCTTCTCCTCTCTGTCCAACTTCCAAGAGTTTATTCTTGGTCTTAGTTTGGCTTGGCACTTTCTGGGTTTTTCTAACCATGCCAAGGTCAAAGATTGAAAAGGGAAGATTTGTTTCATCGCATTGGGGGAAAAAACCCTTGCATGCCTGTGTTCTTGATTTACTCTTCACCAACAACCTTGAACAATTCTGGACCTGATAATTTCAGGAAAACAAGAGATTAAAAAAAATTAAACTCTCCTTCAAGTCTAACTCTACTCCTAGTGATGTCATTGAGATTTTCCTGTGAGGTTTCTGGGCAGAAATATAGAATGGAGCAGAGTAGAATAGAATACTTTATTTGAACAATCGTGATTAGATACACAAGAAATTTACTTCCAAATCTACTCTATGCCCTGTTGATCTTTGAGTCAGATACTAGCCAAGCCCAAATCTGGTTAGCTCCCAGACAAATGAGATGGGGACGCCCCATGCTGAGGTGCCATATAATTTTTTCACCCATCCAGACTTTTATGATCAGCAAAGGTGGTTTCTCTGCAACTTCTAAGCCTTGATTGTCTTCAGGTTAACATGGGATATAGAGAGTAACTTAGGCTTTCGAGATTCTTTTATTACACCCAACAATAGCCAGTTTGGTGTAGTGGTGCTGGCCTAGAAGCCAGGAGACTGTGAGTTCTAGTCCCATCTTAGGCATGAAAGCCTCTGGGTGACTTTGGACCAATCACAGGAGGTGGTGAGTTCTAGTCCTGCCTTAGCCCTGAAAGGCAGCTGGATGACTCTGGGCCAGTCATTCTCAGCCTGATTCACCTCACAGGGTTGTTGTGGGGAAAATAGGGGGAGGAAGGAGTATCACTAATGTAATAAAGGCAGGATGAACGAACGAACAAACAAACAAACAAACAAATAAACAAACAAACAAATGGAATAGCAGACTTCTAATGGGCCTTATGATATCTGTTTCCTGACCTGGCCTACTGAAAGACTAAAAGTTAAAAAACAAATAACACACACGTATATATTTTTTTTAATTGCAGCATCGAGTCCACACCATCCTAACTGCAGACGTGGTTATTGTGATGAAACGAGGGATCATTTTGGAAAACGACACACCTGAGAATCTGCTGGCCCAAGGAGACAGTATCTTCGCCTCTTTCGTTCGGGCTGACAATTGAAAAAGCCACAAGGTTGCATGCAGTTGGCTTTTTCAATGCTGATTTAATAATAATAATAATAATAATAAATGATGAAAGAAGGAAGTTCCTCCCCTCTCCCCCTTTATATATAATTTATTATCACTGTAATTTTTATAAAACTCGAGTGCATGATGTAAGTCTCAAAGCAATACATTCTTCACCAAAGGCTAGAGAAACCCTTTTGTATGTTTCTTCAGTAGATCTTGTAAGACCAGGATGAGCATTTCATATCTCCAAAAAAACAAAAACAAAAAAGACTCCTTAAAAGGTTTTCCAATTTGGCAAACCACAGAACTTACTAGTAGCAGAATTCCTAGACAAAGGGGGGGAAAATGTCTGAGCACTTTTTTTTTTCCTGGAAGAGAAAAAAATAAAGGGACTGAGACCATCCCGGAAAACCTGATTGCTAAATTGTTTTTACTGGAAGGGTTACATGAGTGCAGCTAGACTTTTCTAGGCTGAAGTCCTGTTGTCCCTGTTGTCCCTGGGACTTTAATAAATAAACATCCTAAGACTGCATCTTTATTCAAAATTAAGAGATCCCCATTTAGATGGCACAGCAGTAAACAAATTTTTGCTGAATTTGTATCTTTTGCACTTGGGAATGCTTTGAAGCTCCTAATTCTTAAAGAAATGTATTAATGAACTGAATTATCGAATAAAATAGCAACAAGGTTTAAAAAAGAATCCTGTTTCTTGTCTTCTTCAGAGTCTGGTTCTGCTTGTTTTATCAGCGCAGCTCAAGGAACTGTCAGAGAAGAGAAATCCTAGCTTTGAGCCTTTTTATGAAGGCCCCAACGGGTCAGATAATTGTGCTAGTTCTTCCAAAGCACTTGAAATCCTTAATTGAAATAGTTTTCATTCAATGCAGGAAAACTATAATAATAATAATAATAATAAAGTTGGAAGGGACCTTGGAGGTCATCGAGTCCAACCCCCTGCTCAGGCAGGAAACCCTATACCATTTCGGACAAATGGCTGTCCAGTCTCTTCTTAAAAACTTCCAGTGTTGGAGCATTCACCGCTTCTGGAGGCAGGTTGTTCCACTGGTTAATTGTTCTAACTGTCAGGAAGTTTCTCCTCAGTTCCAGGTTGCTTCTCTCCTTGACTAGTTTCCATCCATTACTTCTTGTCCTGCCCTCAGGCGCCTTGGAGAATAGCTTGACTTCCTCTTCTTTGTGGCAACCCCCCTATGGAAGTGAGTTGCCAAGAATTATTTCTAACATTTTAGATTTCTCCACAATTTAGAACAAAAAACAATCAGGAAAACACAGGTAATCCTGAACCTCATTTAGTGACCATTCAGAATTACAACGGCATTGAAAAAAGTGACTTTTGACCAGTACTCACAACCATCACAGCGTCCCCACAGTCACTGGATCAAAATTTGGGCACTTGGCAACTGGCATATGTTTACAACAGTTGCAGTGTCCGACCTAGGGAGATGTGGTCACCGTTTGTGACCTTCCCAGCGAAGTCAATGAGGGAAGGTGGATTCACTTGGCGACTGCAGTGATTCGTTTAGCATCCATGGCAAAAAAAAAAAAAAGATGGGGCATGACTCACTTAGCAGCTGCCTTGCTTAGCAACAGAAATTTTGGGCCCAGTTGTGGTCATAAGTCGAGGACTACCTATATGCTATTAATGGAGGATGTAGCAAGAAAGATGGACAGAGATTTCTCAACGGAAGGCGCAACCTAGCCATGGATATCTCAGAGGCCCAGATTGTGCATAACGAGAATGAATTTTTAATGTTCTCCTCTGAGTAAAGTAAATTAGAGTAAAGTTTTACTATATGTCAGCTTTTATTATCATTCGCAGCTCATTATGGGAACTAGCAGTTGTATTTTCAGTCCCTTGGGGAAATGGAATTCCTTTTTTTTCACTGTGGCCAACTACTGAGTTATTTTGGATTGAACTTTGTACCACAAATCCTATGTCCCCACCCCCCCTTGGACCTGAACCCCCAGTTCAGAGTCTATTCCTGAACCTTTTCTTCAGAATGGGACATCTATGATTTCCCAGGTGTTGCTGAACTACAATTCCCAAAATAACTACATGGCCTGGTCTAAGAGGCAGCAGCAGGCCACTGGGCTTAGAATCATAAGGGTGGGAGGAACCTTGGAGGTCTTCTAGTCCAACCCCCCTGTCCAAGGCAGGAGACCTTATACCATCCTGGACAGATGGCTGGCCAATCTTTTCTTGAAGACCTCCAGCGATGGAGCACCCACAACATCTGGAGGCAAGCTGATTAATTGTTCTCGGCCAGGAAATTTGTCCTTAATTATAGGTTGTATTTCACTTTGATGAGTTTCCATCTGTTGCTTCTTCTCCTGCCCTCAGGTGCTTTGAAGAATAAGTCAACACACTCCTCCCTATAACTGCCCCTTAAGAAATGGAAGACAGCTGTCATGTCTCTTATCAAACCTTCTCTTTGTTAGATTAGACCAGGAGTCTTCAAACTTGGCCCTTTTATGACTTGTGGACTTCAACTCCCAGAATTCTTCAGCCAGCATGCCTGGCTGAGGAATTCTGGGAGTTGAAATCCACAAGTCATAAAAGGGCCAAGTTTGAAGACCCCTGGTCTAGACATACCTAGTTCCCTTAACTGTTCATTGCATGGTTTAGCCTCCGAATCCCTTATCATCTTTGTTGCTCTTCTCTGCACACTTTCCAGCATCCTTTTTGTATCATGGCATCCAGAACTGTCTTCAACAACATCTGGAGAACCTCACATGCACCATCCTTAGTTCACGGTCCAATTGTAGCCTTCTACAATAGAGTACCTTCATTCCAAGCCCTATGCTAGATGTGGCATCTGAAAAGCAGGTTGGAAAAGATGGAGTTTGCTACTAACTCCCAGAGCCCTGGTAGATTCACTTGAAGGGGCAAGCTGGACAAAGAACTGTCCTATTCTGGGCTTTCCAAAGGCTGTGATATAATCTCAAAAGCACAAGCGGAAAGCAAAAGTTTTATATGTAAAAAAGCTGCTCCTTTGGGATGAAGCGAAAGCAGCCAGATTGTTGCAGTTCCTTTGGGAAAACACCAGCTTCCTATCTTAAGTTGAAAACAGGACTTGCCCAGCTCATTCCTAAACTGTCAACAGTGAATTCCTACTAACTTTTTCCTCACAGCTGGAGTTCCTTTGCTAAAATGTAGTGCTTCCCCCCCCCCCTTGTTCTTTTCAGGGCAATCAATTCAGATTAGCACTTGTGACAGAATTCTTAAGTCTGACAAACTGAAAACAGCTGCAGAGCTTAGTCCGAATCAATGGAACAGCAAAGGAGCAAAGTCTTGAGGCAAATTCTTGGCTGCTGTTACCAGGGTACATGTTTATCTTTCCAACTATGGCTGGTAAGCCAAGTGAGGCTTGGTTGAGATCCAAAGGGGAAAGACTCTTCCCCTTCACTCTCTCTCTACTCCCTAAGCACTAAGGGGGTGGGGTGGGGAATCAAAATTTGATCTTATGCAACTGGCAAAACAGAAGGCTTGGGACAATCCTGAGAAGGGATTGATGATAATAATAATAATAATAATAATAATAATAATAATAATAATAATAATAATAATAATAATAATAATAATAATAATAATAATAATAATAATAATAATAATAATAATAATAATAATAATAATAATAATAATAATAATAATAATAATAATAATAATAATAATAATAATAATAAAGTTGGAAGGGACCTTGGAGGTCATCTAGTCCAACCCCCTGCTCAGGCAGGAACCCTATACCATTTCAGACAATGGCTGTCCAGTCTCTTCTTAAAAAACTTCCAGTGTTGGAAGCATTCAAAGCTTCTGGAGGCAGGTTGTTCCACTGGTTAATTGTTCTAACTGTCAGGAAGTTTCTCCTTAGTTCTAGGTTGCTTCTCTCCTTGATTAGTTTCCATCCGTTGCTTCTTGTCCTGCCTTCAGGTGCTTTGGAAAATAGCTTGACTCCCTCTTCTTTGGGGCAGCCCCTGAGATATTGGAAGACTGCTATCATGTCCCCCCTCGTCCTTCTCTTCATTTCAATTCCAGCAACTGTTGCTTATATGTTTTAGCTTCCAGTCCCCTAATCATCTTTGTTGCTCTTCTCTGCACTCTTTCTAGAGTCTCAACATCTTTTTTAACATCGTGGTGACCAAAACTGGATGCAGTATTCCAAGTGTGGCCTTACCAAGGCATTGTAAAGTGGTATTAATACTTCACGTGATCTTGATTTTATCCCTCTGTTAATGCAGCCCACCACTGTGTTGGCTGTTTTGGCAGATGCAGCACACTGCTGGCTCATATTTAAGTAATTGTCCACTAGGACTCCGAGATCCCTCTCACAGTTACTGCTATTGAGCAAGGTACCACCTATACTATACCTGTACATTTGGTTTTTCTTGCCTAATGTAGAACCTTACTTTTTTCACCACTGAATTTCATTTTGTTAGATAGTGCCCAGTGTTCAAGTCTGTCCAGATCCTCCTCTATCTTAAGCCTGATCAAGGCTTTGTATTTTGCTCCTGAATCCACTTCAGTTTTCCAGAAAGCACATTGAAAAATTCATGATCATTCACGACTTGCCTCCAGAAGTTGTGGGTGCTCCAACACTGGAGGTTTTCAAGAAGAGACTGGACAGCTATTTGTCTGAAATCTTATATGGTTTCCTGCTTGAGCAGGAGGGTTAGACTAGAAGACCTCCAAGGTCTCTTCCAACTCTGTTATTCTATTAATCCATTATGTACATTTTTTAAATTTAAATTCTTTCACCAAATGAACTGGGCAAACAATATTGCCCAAACTGCTTTCGTTACAGACTTTTTTTTTCTGAACATCCACATTTTTGAGTTGCCTTTACAAAATTCAGAAACATGTCATTATTGATATGTAACACTCTTGTAATATCCATGTAGATTCAAGAAGTATGAACTGGGTTTTTAGTCCCTGTATAAATCACATGAATTGCCCGAACTGAAGGGAGATTAGGGGGGGGGGACATTCCTGATAAGTACCTGTATAGACTTTAGTTTAACTCAGCAACTTAGGTAAAAACCTAAAGCTGATTCTGACAAAAATGTGGGATTTATTACATTAAACTAGTAGTATTGTTCAGTCGCTAAGTTGTGTCCAACTCTTTGCAATCCCGTGGACCATAGCACACCAGGCCCTCCCTGTCCTCCACTGTCTCCCAGATTTTGCCCAAATTCATGTTCATTGTGTTGACGACACTATCCAACCATCTCAACCATCCCCTTCTCCTTTTGCCTTCAATCTTTCCCAACATCAGGATCCAGTGACCTCCATTCCCCCCCCCCCCAAATGGGGGATCAGATGCATTTGGAATTTGAGAATGTGTCATGGACATTCTCAAAAACAAAGATGTTGAGACTCTGGAAAGAGTACAGAGAAGAGCAACAAAGATGATCAGGGGACTGGAGGCTAAAACATATAAGGAACGGTTGCTGGAATTGGGTATGTCTAGTTTAATGAAAAGAAGGACGAGGGGGGACATGATATCAGTGTTCCAATATCTCAGGGGCTGCCCCAAAGAAGAGGGAGTCAAGCTATTCTCCAAAGCACCTGAAGGCAGGACAAGAAGCAACGGATGGAAACTGATCACAGAGAGAAGCAACCTAGAACTAAGGAGAAATTTCCTGACAGTGAGAACAATTAATCAGTGGAACAGCTTGTCTCCAGAAGTTGTGGATGTTCCATCACTGGAGGCTTTTAAGAAGAGACTGGACCGCCATTTGTCTGAAATGGTATAGGGTTTCCTGCCTGAGCAGGGAGTTAGACTAGAAGACCTCCAAGGTCCCTTCCAACATCATTATCATCATCATCATCATCATCATCATCAATATTATTATTATTATTATTATTATTATTATTATTATTATTATTATTATTATTATTATTATTATTATTATTATTATTATTATTATTATTATTATTATTATTATTATTATTATCCACGATGGGATCCTGACCATTTACGAAAGGGCTGCCGTAACGAGGATAGGCAATCATGAAACACCATTTTCCAAGAAGACAAATGATGTGACTCTTTTTGGCACTGCTTCAAGTCAGTGAGACGCTCTTCTGCTTTGTTACTTTCTCATCCTTTAGAAACAGGAGATGGCCTTGGAAACACCACGCAGGAATTTCATCATATTTTAAGGACACTAATGGGACCTTTGGAAGGATCAAGAAGACTTCTAGGAAGTGATGAGCAAAACATGTATTTTGCTTTGCCACAGGCCACCTTCCCATTTTAACCCAAAGGGTATTGTGAAGAAATTAAGAGGGGGGCATCTATCTATCTATCTATCTATCTATCTATCTATCTATCTATCTATCTATCTATCTATCTATCTATCTATCTATCTATCTATCTATCATCTGCCTATATCTATATCAGACATGTCAAACTCGCGACGTCACATGACGTCGCACAACGTATCGAGACGGTTTTGCCATTGCCGGCAATGGGGTGGGCCTGGCTTCCGGATGACACGTCCGGCCCGCAGGCCAGCAGTTTGACACCCCTGAATTCTATATCATCCATCCATCTATCTATCTATCTATCTATCTATCTATCTATCTATCTGTCTGTCTGTCTGTCTGTCTGTCTGTCTGTCTGTCTGTCTGTCTGTCTGTCTGTCTGTCTGTCTGTCTGTCTGTCTGTCTGTCTGTCTGTCTATCTCTATCATCTATCTCTATCTCTCTATCTCTCTATCTCTCTATCTCTCTATCTATCTATCTATCTATCTATCTATCTATCTATCTATTATCCATATCTATCTGTCTATCTATCTCTATCATCTATCTCTATCTCTCTATCTCTCTATCTCTCTATCTCTATCTCTCTATCTCTCTATCATCTATATCTATCATCTATCTAGCTATTTTCTTTTGCATATGATAGATAGATACAGTGTAGATAGATAGAATGAGGAATAATGGAATTAGATTTGCAGGAATGTAAATTTCCATTAAATGGAAGACGCCGGATGCCAGAATTAAAACACTTCATCCCTTCCAAGCAGTGGGAAAATTTCAAAGTTTTGCTAAGTGCTGATTAGCCTGGTTTTCCTTTTCCAGTGATGTCTGACACGTATACTTCTGCTGTCTCTGACGCATCTTTTTTAGCAGAAAGAAAGGGAGCACACACACACAAAAAAGCTTTAGATCAAAGGTAGACCAAAATATTTTGCTAACTTTCCATCTGTAATTAGTTGAGAGAGATGCATATTGTTGCTTAATTTGTAACGTGGGTTACTTTGAGAATGTAAGGCGCTTCGGGAAGTTAGAAAGGGCTTCTGCTACCGACTTCAACCCATCTGGTTTGAGGGTTGGAAATGTAAGTTAACTCAATCATGGTCTGTTCAGTGAACCCAATTCCACACCAGACACTGAAGTATAAGTTAACCGTGGTGGCTACATAACATTAGGAGGGGGGGGGAGGACTGGCATTCATACAACACCCTTAAGCTGTTTGGCAGTTTGTTTTTTTAAGGGTTCAGACAATATAGGGGAATTATAAACCAACAAACCAAGATTTTAAAGGTAATATTCTTTAAAAAAAAAAAAAAAGTAAAAAGAAGTAATGAAACAGGCTGGATTACCATAACACTAAAGACCTGCATCCCACCCCAGAATCAAATAATTTTAAAGTTTAGTGTGCTGCATGAGTCTAGCCTGCTTAAAGATTCAGACCCAGCTAAGGGTCACCAAGATAAACCAGTACCCCCCGAGCAGAAAACAGCTGGAATCACTGCAGCTTTGGGCAAATCTTGGGCTGGGACAGGCCCTCCCCAAGAGAATTTTAAAAAAAAAAAACAAAAAAAAAAACCCCAATCCATTCAGAATGGAGCTTTTCGGTTGTTGTTTTTTACAGCGCCTGGCCACTAATTCTTCCAACTGGCTTCAAAGGAAAGTAGCTAATTTATTAGAGTTTCTTAGGGGATGAACTCTCCTCCGGTGCTTTCTGGATCTCTTTTCTCCGTCTGGGGCTCTCCCCCCATCCCCAATTCCTCCTCGCCTTTTCGTGGCGTCAGTTGGATTTTTGGACTCCGGCCAGTCTCCCTCCGCCTTCCCCCTCCTTTCCTCTGTCCCATCCCCAATCTCTCTCTCTCTCTCTCTCTCTTTCTCCCTCCCTCTCTCTCTCTCTCTCTCTCTCTCTCACACACACACACACACACACACAAACTGCAGAAAAGTTCCCTTCGCAAGAGGGGAAGGCAGCAACTTAGGCGTCCCAAAGCTGGACAGGAGCCGTTTCGACCCACCCCTGTGTCCTGCGCGTCTCCTCCACCCTTCTCTACACACTCTTCATCTCTCGGGAATAACAAGTCCGGTTGGGGAACAGGAGGTCGCCGAAAGCCCCAGTTCTCCAGCAGCTGTCTCGTCTCCCTCCCCCCTTGCGATCCTGTCTCCTTCCTTCCCTTGCGCATCTCAGGATCTCCTTTGCGCCCATGGCAGCGCGCAAGATTTGGCCCAGCTGACTGCAGGCTCCTGGTAAGTGTCCCGTTTCCTTCTTTGGACTTGAGTGCAGAGAAGAGGCACAAAGGTGGTCAGTGGTCTGGAGGCTAAACGGTGCAATGTACGGTTGCGGGAGCTAGGTGTGTCTACTAGTCTAAGGCAGAGAAGGATTACAGGTGACATGATCACAGTCTTCCGGTACTTGAGGGGCTGTCACAGAGAAGAGGGGCGTGTGCGGTCAACCTATTCTCCAAAGCACCTGAAGACAGGGCAAGAAGCAACGGATGGAAACTAATCAAGGAGAGAAGCAATTTCTAAGGAGAGATTTCCTGACAGTTGAGAACCATTAATCTGTGGAACAACTTGCCTTCAAGAAGTTGTGGGTCCTCCATCCCTGGAGGTTTTAAAGAAGAGATTGGGCAACCATTTATCTGAAATGGTATAGAGTTTCCTGCCTGAGCAGGTGACTGGACCAAAAGGCCTCCAAGGTCCCTTCCAACTCTGTTATTCTGTTATTTTGTTAATAGAAAAGAGCCCTTTGTCCCCAGCATCAGCAATTTAGTAGAGCTTTGCAAGCTATAGTTGCTTTTCCAGAGAGTTCTTCCCTTTGCCAAAGGGGTTGGACTAGAAGACCTCCAAGGTACCTTCCAAACCTATTATTCTATGTTCTTTAAGTTCCCCCTCTCAATGTCATGTTTTTGCAAGCCTCGCTCAGGTGTCCTGAAAGGATCTCCCCTTAATCTCAGTTCTGGGTTTGAGCTGCTTTAATAAATTATGGAATTAAAGCAAGGCACTTGGGACGTGCTGGGGAAAAACTCTCTTGCTGTGTTTCAGGACTATCACGTTCTAAGGCTAAGCCCCGTCTCCAATTAAATCCTGTTTAACTCTAAGAGGTGTTTGTAGTTTTGCCAACGTGGACTGATTTTTTTTATAAAAGTTCCCTCGTGCAATAGACATCAAATGTTTTGTTAATACTTGCATTTATTTCAAGTTTCAACGGTCGGGGCATGGATGCTTTGTACTTATTTGTACTTATTTGTACTTATCAGCAGTGGAGGTTTTAATTTGGAAAGAGAACATTTCAAAGGCTGCAAGCAAGCTTTCAGGTCAAACCAGACTTCTTGTCTTTCACGGGCCTGTTTCCAAATGTTTATGGAATGGAATGGAATGGAATGGAATGGAATAGAATAGAATAGAATAGAATAGAATAGAATAGAATAGAATAGAATAGAATAGAATAGAATAGAATAGAAATATGAAATTTAATAATGGAAAATAGAATAGAATAGAATAGAATATGGAATTTAAGAATAGAATAGAATAGAATAGAATAGAACAGAATAGAATAGAATAGAAATATGAAATTTAATAATGGAAAATAGAATAGAATAGAATATGGAATTTAAGAATAGAGTAGAATAGAGTAGAATAGAATAGAATAGAATAGAATAGAATAGAATAGAATAGAATAGAATAGAATAGAATAGAATAGAATAGAATAGAATAGAATAGAATATGGAATTTAAGAATAGAATAGAATAGAATAGAATAGAATAGAATAGAATAGAATAGAATAGAATAGAATAGAATAGAATAGAAATATGAAATTTAATAATGGAAAGTAGAATAGAATAGAATATGGAATTTAAGAATAGAATAGAATAGAATAGAATAGAATAGAAATATGAAATTTAATAATGGAAAATAGAATAGAATAGAATATGGAATTTAAGAATAGAGTAGAATAGAGTAGAATAGAGTAGAATAGAATAGAGTAGAATAGAATAGAATAGAATAGAATAGAATAGAATAGAATAGAATAGAATAGAATAGAATAGAATAGAATATGGAATTTAAGAATAGAATAGAATAGAATAGAATAGAATAGAATAGAATAGAATAGAATAGAATAGAATAGAATAGAATAGAATAGAATAGAAATATGAAATTTAATAATGGAAAATAGAATAGAATATGGAATTTAAGAATAGAATAGAATAGAATAGAATAGAATAGAATAGAATAGAATAGAAATATGAAATTTAATAATAGAAAATAGAATAGAATAGAATATGGAATTTAAGAATAGAATATGGAATTTAAGAATAGAATGTGGAATAGAATAGAATAGAAATATGAAATTTAATAATAGAAAATAGAATAGAATAGAATATGGAATTTAAGAATAGAATAGAATAGAATAGAACAGAATAGAACAGAACAGAATAGAACAGAATAGAATAGAATAGAATAGAATAGAATAGAATAGAATAGAATAGAATAGAATAGAATAGAATAGAATAGAATAGAATATGGAATTTAAGAATAGAATAGAATAGAATAGAATAGAATAGAATAGAATAGAATAGAATAGAATAGAATAGAATAGAATAGAATAGAATAGAATAGAAATATGAAATTTAATAATGGAAAGTAGAATAGAATAGAATATGGAATTTAAGAATAGAATAGAATAGAATAGAATAGAATAGAATAGAATAGAATAGAATAGAATAGAAATATGAAATTTAATAATGGAAAGTAGAATAGAATAGAATATGGAATTTAAGAATAGAATAGAATAGAATAGAATAGAATAGAATAGAATAGAATAGAATAGAATAGAATAGAATGGAAATATGAAATTTAATAATGGAAAATAGAATAGAATATGGAATTTAAGAATAGAATAGAATAGAATAGAATAGAATAGAATAGAATAGAATAGAATAGAATAGAATAGAATAGAATAGAATAGAATAGAAATATGAAATTTAATAATAGAAAATAGAATAGAATAGAATATGGAATTTAAGAATAGAATGTGGAATAGAATAGAATAGAATAGAAATATGAAATTTAATAATAGAAAATAGAATAGAATAGAATATGGAATTTAAGAATAGAATATGGAATTTAAGAATAGAATAGAATAGAATAGAATAGAATAGAATAGAATAGAATAGAATAGAATAGAATAGAATAGAATAGAATAGAATAGAATATGGAACACACAACATGGGTAAATATACTTAGACATAAGACAGTACTGTGAGAATTAGGTGTTCAGCAGAATGATGGCTTGAGGAAAAAAACTCTCCCTGGGTCTAGTTGTTTTGGCATGCAGTGCCCTATAGCGGCATCCCGAGGGGAGGAATTGAAGCAGTTTAAGTCTGAACTGTTTAAACAGGTTTAAACTGAATATGTTTAAACTGTTTAAAAGGAAGGAGGGAGAGATGGATTTTGGAGCTACTCAAGAAATATTAATTCAACTAAAGGGACTGTGGATGAGGGATATATGCAATAGCGTCATATCGCCTGCCTTCAGATATTCCATCTCCTCTGCTGCCTCTTCCCCTCTCGGCTGGGTTCATGGGAGGACTAGTCAAAACAGTCAAAATGGCAACCACAACTCCATGGCCAAAGCCCATCCCCTTTTTACACGTAGATGGCCCTGCCCATCTCCTACTGTGACTCCTCCTACCCTCCCTCTTCCTCTCTCCCCCACCCATTTCTTTCTCCCACGTTGCCAAGTTTTTTTTCTCTTCTTCTCCAAGCTGTCTTCTGTGCTGTCGCTTGCTTTCCCCCACTAGGGATTGTGGAGAGCCTTCAAAAGCACTGTAAGGTCTTGCCCGACTCTGCAGTTACTCCAGACTTATTCAAGAAAAAGGAGGAGGAAGAAATGACCCCCAAGAAGATTCTGATCTTTAAAAAAAAGATTTTGTTTTTGGAAAAAAAAACAAGATTCATGGGTCCTCCGTGTATAATGTAGCCAGAGGAATTGCATTGTTTTCAGCTTCATCTGGCGCCATTTGAGCTTTCTAGAGAAAGGAAGGTTTGTTTGTCTAGTATATTAATAATAATAAAGTTGGAAGGGACCTTGGAGGTCATCTAGTCCAACCCCTGCTCAGGCAGGAGACCCTGTACCATTTCAGACAAATGGTCTCTTCTTAAAAACTTCCAGTGTTGGAGCATTCACCGCTTCTGGAGGCAGGTTGTTCCACTGGTTAATTGTTCTGTCAGGAGGTTTCTCCTTAGTTCTAGGTTGCTTCTCTCCTTGATTAGTTTCCATAGACTTCCTTGAAGGCTTTTTACCAAATTGCTATAGTCATATTTCCATTGCAATCAATAGGCTTTGTTGAGGAAAACTTTCTGGAGGAACCTAATCTGAGCCTAGCACATCAATGCAGTCTGGTTCCTGCAGTCTTCAGTCACTGACGCTTTTGCTCCAACTTCACAAGGTTATCGCTGTGAGAATAATCAACCCACTTTGAATGCTCAGAGGAATGACAGGAGATCAACAATACCAATAATAATTGTGGCAAAAGAAAATAAAGGTAGCAGCAATAGTGATGAGCACCTTGGGTGCAATCCCAAAACATCTGGAGCAGCACTGCAACACCATCGGCATTGACAAAATCCCCATCAGTCAATTGCAATAAGCAGCTTTACTTGGAACAGCTTACAAGTATTAATACCACTTTACAATGCCTTGGTAAGGCCACACTTGGAATACTG
Source organism: Azemiops feae (assembly GCA_023970755.1). Taxonomy (NCBI): domain Eukaryota; kingdom Metazoa; phylum Chordata; class Lepidosauria; order Squamata; family Viperidae; genus Azemiops; species Azemiops feae. Next base: position 1,140,247 of record JALGBA010004201.1, on the reverse strand, counting down.
CATCCAGTTTTGGTCACCACGATGTAAAAAAGATGTTGAGACTCTAGAAAGAGTGCAGAGAAGAGCAACAAAGATGATTAGGGGACTGGAGGCTAAAACATATAAGGAACGGCTGCTGGAACTGGGTATGTCTAGTTTAATGAAGAGAAGGACGAGAGGGGACATGATAGCAGTGTTCCAATATCTCAGGGGCTGCCACAAAGAAGAGGGAGTCAAGCTATTCTCCAAGGCGCCTGAAGGCAGGACAAGAAGCAACGGATGGAAACTAATCAAGGAGAGAAGCAACCTAGAACTAAGGAGAAACTTCCTGACAGTTAGAACAATTAACCAGTGGAACAACCTGCCTCCAGAAGCGGTGAATGCTCCAACACTGGAAGTTTTTAAGAAGAGACTGGACAGCCATTTGTCCGAAATGGTATAGGGTTTCCTGCCTGAGCAGGGGGTTGGACTAGATGACCTCCAATGTCCCTTCCAACTTTATTATTATTGTGATATCCTGTGACAATGCCTTTAATATTATTCAACAACAACATCTGCCTACCCCCGGACCTTGGAAAAGACTTGATAGGTGGACAGAAATGCCAAATCCAGTCTGAACATCTCAATGACAATGTGACCAACTATAATAAAAATGATATCATTATTATATGATCTTGCGATGATACCTCTAACACCACCAAACATCAACGTCTGCCTCTAACACCACCAAACATCAGGTCTTTGGTGGTGCCTCTAACACCACCAAACATCAGGTCTTTGGGAAGGACCGATAGGTGGACAAGCTGCCAAATCCGGTTTGAACATCTGGATGGCTGCGTGATGAACCATATTATATAATAACAATGAGACAAGGAGAATCTATTCCTGATTCATTTGGCTTTCTTCAGAATGCCTTCATGCTACATCCATCTTGAACCCCAAACTCTTATCTTCCAGGGATGTCTGTAGAAAAAGTCAAGATGGCAGCCACGACAATATGTTGTCCCAAAGGTGTTTTTTTAAGAGGCAACCGGACTTTGTTTTTCCTTGAAGATGTCTCACTTCTCATCCAGGAAGCTTCTTCAGTTCTGACAGTTCTTCAGTCAAGGTTGTTAAGTGAATCTGGTTTCCCCATAGATTTTGCTTGTCAAAAAGGGGATCTAAAAGTCTCAAAAGGGGATCACATGATCCCGGGATGATCCTGCAACCATCATCGGTATGAACCAATTGCCAAGCATCTGAATTTGGATCACTACCATGGAGATGCTGCAACGGCTGTGTGAAAAATGGTCACAAGTCGCTTTTTTCAATGCCGTTATAACTTTGAATGGTCACTAAATGAACTGTTGCTACGTCGAGGACTATCTGTACTTGAAAAGTTCTTCAGAATGCAGGGAGACATTCAGAAACATACCTGCCATAAAAATAGTATATGTTGAACTCTAAAGCACAATCAAACATCAGCACAGGAAATGTTTTCTGATCATTTGTATTACGTCATAAAGTGTTTTATGATCATGTTTATGTCATAAACTGTTTTATAACATTTGTCAAATTTCAATTCCACGTGAGCCGTGAACTGAAATTTTGGATGCTTTCTGTAAGTTATTCCCATTTCAGTTATCTTGGTTCAAAAACTGTGACCTATAATGCACCTTTTCGCCCAGTTAAAGGTTTCAGGAACAAGAGTTTTAATAGTATATATATTTTATGATGTCGTTAAAATCCACTTTAAATGAAAGCCAGTTAACTCACCCATGAATGAAATTTACAGCCCAGAATAAAAACTCCTGCAAAGAAAGATGATTCCATTAAAAACTAAGGGAAGTCCTCAATATTTTAAGAAAATAGTACAGCAATAGTACGGCCCAGAACTAGAAATATTTGCACAGATCAGTGTTTCTCAACCTTGGCTACTTTTAAGATGTTTGGACTTCAACTCCCAGAATTCCCCAGCCAGCATAACTGGCTAGGGAATTCTGGGAGTTGAAGTCAACATATCTTAAAGTTGCTAAGGTTGAGAAATACTGACATAGATGTTATAAATATTCTCAAGCAGGAATTCCCTAAACCAGGGGTCTTCAAACTTGGCCCTTTTATGACTTGTGGACTTCAACTCCCAGAATTCCTCAGGCAGAGTGCCTGGCTGAGGAATTCTGGGAGTTGAAGTCCAAACATCTTAAAAGTAGCCAAGGTTGAGAAACACTGATCTCTTTGAAATCTATTTCTTGGCTTTGTAATATTGTTTGCAGCAGAAGAAGGGAAGAAAAAGATGACGATGTATCTTTTTTTTTCTCGTTGCAGGATTTGAGAAAAGTAAAAGGAGTCTTTTGTCTGCCATTTGCTGGGCTATGGTGGCAGCAGAAAGATGTTGGCCAGGAAAAGCATCATCCCAGAAGAGTATGTTCTTGCCCGCATTGCAGCTGAGAATTTGGGCAAGCCCCGCATTCGAGACCGCCAACGCAAAGCCCGTTTCATTGCCAAAAACGGCGCATGCAACCTGGCTCACAAGAACATCCGTGAGCAGGGACGCTTCCTGCAGGACATCTTCACCACCTTGGTGGACCTGAAATGGCGCCACACTTTGGTCATCTTCACCATGTCCTTCCTCTGCAGCTGGTTGTTCTTCGCCATGATGTGGTGGCTGGTGGCTTTCGCCCATGGAGACATGGACAAGCCTTGCAGCAATGAAGACATCAGCAAATGGAAACCTTGTATCACCTGTGTCAGGTAAGGAGCCACGTCTTGAAGATGAGACGTTGGATGCCATGCTTGCAGACATGCCAACAAATCCAGGGCTTCATAAATACAGGTAGTCCTCGACGTACGATCACAACTGAGTCCCCAAATTTCTGTTGCTAAGCAAGACAGTTCCTAAGTGAATTTTGCCTCAATTTGGCAATGCAGTGGTTAGGATGCAGCATCGCAGGCAAACTCTACCCACAATCAGGAGTTCGATCCTGACCGGCTCAAGGTTGCCACAGTTAAGTGAATCACTGCAGATGTTAAGTAAGTAATACGGTTGTTAAGTGAATCTGGCTTCCCCATTGACTTTGCTTGTTAGAAGGTCAGAAAAGGGGATGACACAATCCAGGGACACTACAGCCAACATAAATATGAACCAGTTGCCAAGCGTCCGAATTTTGATCGTGTGACCACGGGGATGCTGCAACGGTTGTAATTTGAAAAACGATCATAAATCACTTTTTTCAGTGCCGTTGTAACTTCAAACTAACGGTTGGAGGTCAAGGTCTACCTGTAGTTTATTCACATAATATGCTAAGGCCATGACCCATAAACTACCAGCCCAATCTTGGCTTGATCTGATGTGTTGTGTGAACCCATGTATACAATGCAGGATAAGTGTTTTCAGTTGATTTGACCAGCCTTATATGCATGCTTTCAAAATGGAAAAGAACCGATTTGTCGACTTTCTGAACTTTATAACTGTATTCCACTTTCCTACCTCCCTGACAGGTCCTTCATCTCTGCTTTCCTCTTCTCCATTGAGGTCCAGGTGACCATTGGTTTCGGTGGAAGGATGATGACCGAGGAATGTCCCATAGCCATCAGTGTTTTGATCCTTCAAAACATTGTGGGCTTGATCATCAATGCAGTCATGCTAGGCTGCATCTTTATGAAAACCGCCCAAGCCCATCGGAGAGCAGAAACTTTGATTTTCAGTCGGAACGCCGTCATCGCTGTCCGTAATGGCCACCTGTGTTTCATGTTCCGCGTAGGGGACCTGAGGAAAAGCATGATCATTAGTGCCTCGGTACGAATCCAGGTTGTCAAGAAGACCACCACTCCAGAAGGAGAAGTCATCCCAATCCACCAGCTTGATGTTCCGGTAGACAATCCTCTTGAAAACAACAATATTTTCCTGGTGGCTCCATTGATCGTTTGCCATGTCATTGATAAGCGGAGTCCTCTTTATGACATTTCCTCCAATGACCTGGCCAACCAAGACCTAGAAATCATTGTCATACTTGAAGGGGTGGTGGAAACCACTGGAATCACCACCCAAGCCAGAACATCCTACATATCAGAAGAGATCCTCTGGGGTCATCGCTTTGTGCCCATCGTCACTGAAGAGGAAGGGACTTACGCTGTCGACTACTCCAAATTTGGCAACACCAGCAAAGTCGCGGCGCCCCGCTGCAGTGCCAAGGAACTGGATGAGAAGCCCTCCATTCTCATCCAGACCCTCCAGAAAAGTGAGCTGTCCCACCAAAACTCTTTGAGGAAACGTAACTCCATGAGAAGGAATAACTCAATCCGGAGGAATAATTCAATCCGGAGGAATAACTCTTCCTTCATTGTGCCTAAAGTCCAGTTCATAACACCGGAAGGCAACCAAAACACCATGGAAACATGACAGAGCCAAGCAGCCCTATGCAGTGGTCCTGTTATAATATTAGTATTAATTTGGTATAAACATTTAACAGGTATTAAGGGCTATTTATTACATGCAGACACCAGATCAAACCAGGTTGCAGTTGACTCTTCTATCAGTATATAGGCCAATGTTTGCATGATTTGAGGTTATTTGAGATGATATAGGTAGTCCTCAACTTATAACCACAATTGAGCCCCAAATTTATGTTGCTAAGCAAGACAGTTGTTAAGTGAATTTTGCCCCATTTTGGTGGTGCAGGCAAACTCTGCCCACTGCCAGGAGTTCAATCCTGACCTGCTGAAGGTTGACTCAGCCTTCCATCCTTCCGAGGTCAGTAAAATGAGGACCCAGATTGTTGGAGGCAATATTCTGCCTCTGTAAACCGCTTAGAGAGGGCTGTAAAGCACTGTGAAGCGGTATATAAGTGCTAGTGCTAAGTGCTAGTGCTCTTTTATGACCTTTCTTGCCACAGTTGTTAAATGAATCATCAAGGGAATTCCCCATTGGCTTTGCTTGTCAGAAGGTCGCAAAAGGAGATCACCTGACCTTGGGACACTGCAACTGTCATAACTACGTGCCAGTTGCCAAGCAGCCAAATTTTGATCACATGACTGTGAGATGCTGCAATGATTGCAAGTGTGAAAAGCAGTCATTTCACCTTTTTCAGCGCTGTTGTAACTTTGAGCAGTCACTAAATAAATGGTTCTATGTCGAGGACTATCTATAATTTGTTGGCTACCTATATCTTTGGAAAAAGTAAAGACAGCAAATTACCTCTTCCGTTTACAGTATATGAAGGTGGGGCCAATTGTTATTTGAATCTTATTTTTCATGCTCTCTTTATCTTCTGTTTAATTCAAAGCTGTTTTATCTCCTTGTGAATGCTCATTATGGGGAAAGTGTGCATGTATCTTTCTTTCTTTCTTTCTTTCTTTCTTTCTTTCTTTCTTTCTTTCTTTCTTTCTTTCTCTCTCTCTCTCTCTCTCTCTATCTATCTATCTATCTATCTATCTATCTATCTATCTATCTATCTATCTATCTATCTATCTATCTATCTATCTATCTAAGCTTCTGTCTCTATCTAGATATCATGCTTGAACTGTACTTCTAGAGTTTTATGTAATCCATTTTGAAAACTGTAGGGTCTTAGAAGAAGGGGATTTTTTAAAATAAGTCCTGTGGTGGGGGTTATTTGGTTAATAAACAGTGGATATTACTGAAGTGTGTAACAGCAGGGATTAGCAGTGGTAGTAGTAATATTAGTTTGAAACACACACGCCCATATTCATGGAAGGAATCCCCTCACGAAAGTGAAAAGCAAGGGAGCGCTAGTGTTTCTCAGCCTCAGCAATTTTAAGATGGGTGGACTTCAACTCCCAGCATTCCCCAGGCAGAACTCTGGGGGACTCTCAGCATTCCCAGCCAGAATTCCCCAGCCAGACTGTTTAAAGCAGGAGTCTTCAAACTTGGCCCTTTTATGACTTGTGGACTTCAACTCCCAGAATTCCTCAGGCAGAATTCTGGGGGACTCCCAGCATTCCCAGCCAGAATTCCCCAGCCAGACTGTTTAAACCAGGGCTCTTCAAACTTGGCCTTTTTATGACTTGTGGACTTCAACTCCAAAAATTCCTCAGCCAGCATGCCTGGCTGAGGAATTCTGGGAGTTGAAGTCCACAAGTCATAAAAGGGCCAAGTTTGAAGAGCCCTGGTTTAAAGTTTCTGAGGTTGAGAAACCCTGTTTTAGACAATTGAAGAAATGGCTGTGCAAGACTGGACATTTGCACACACACACACACACTCTTGGCCAGTCTGAATCAAAAGAAAAGCAAAATCACTTTGCTTTGCCGGCAAGAATTTCCTCTTTTTCCTTTGACAGAAGAAATTTCCTTTCCTTAAATTGAGGGGGAGCTAGAAGAGGAAAGAAAAGGCAGGACATTTTCTCTGTCGGGTGTTAGATTTGCTCCCCATGGTCACAATAAAATTCAGAAACAAGCTGAAAGCAAACCCCTCTCGTTGCAGAGATGCCCGGCTTGCCAGCAGTCTCTTAGTTTCAAGGCCACGATGCAAAGAAGGTATTGAAATATGGGGAATAAAAGCAGCGAGCTTAAAACTGGCGGTAACAGAGGAGTCACACCACCATGTCGACCGAGGAAAAACCAGCCAATCAATGGGGCTTCTTTCTAGCATGCAATAAAAACAGTGACCTAGCCATGTCACGCCATGTGTGTGACAGACCTCTGCCAAACCCAGGTTTAGCAGCCAAATTAAACCACGGGAAATCGAGGGAGTAAGTTTTACCGCTGAACCGTGGTCCAAGAAACCTAATAATCCTAGCCCCCAATGTGAGGTTATTTCAATCAGTACAGATGGGCCTCAACCTAGGACAAAATTGGAAGCAGAATTTCTGTTGCTCAGCAAAGAGGCTGTTAAGTGAGTCACGGCTGATTTTATGACCTTTTTTGCCATGGTTGTTAAATGAAGCGCTGCAGTTGTTCGGTCGTTAAATGAATCCAGCTTCCCCCATTAACTTGGTTTGTTGGCAGCCGGCTGGGAAGATCATAAATAGTGATTACGTGACCCCAGGATGCTGAAACATAAATACATGCCAATTGCCAAGTGCTCAAATTTCGATCATGTGATCATGGGGATGCTGTGACCGTCATAAGTGCGAGGACCAGTCATAAATCACTTTTTCCAGTGACCCGTGTAACTAAATGAATGGCTGTATGTCAAGGATTTCCTGTATGTGCACTGACTTATGTTTCCTCCAGACTTAGACTATGTTGTGTGTTGCTGATTTGTCCATCTCAGTGATAACCCCACACTTTCCCATTGCCTTCCATCAATTTATTAACAAACACTTAAATACAGTTCTGGTCACTTCAGAATAATTTTACTAAACTCCTATAGCATTCAGAAGCTAAATGAAAGAGATAATCTTTGCTTCACTGTACAATAGGTTGTGGACTAGTATCCAATCTCCACATCTATTCATTTATCAGCAAATAACTCACCTTCAAGAACCTTGTTAAGAATTTTGACATATCTTAAATGTAGGCAGTATTAGCTGTCGAGGTTCACAAAAAAGATTTCTTCAATAAAGTTTTTCCACTTTCTAACTTTGCTCTGATCTGTGCTTATGTTTGAGGTGAAGGGCATAAAATTGGGATCTGGGATCATAATTATGCAAAGATGTAGATCCTCGGTATTTTCCGTTCTGGAGATCCTGTGATGCTGTCTTCCAAATAATTTGTGTTGCTGAAACATCGGCCTTACATTAATCCCACAACTGTTAGCACTCTGTCTGTGGTCTGTGCCAGGAATCACTGATAAAATTCCCCCAAAGGGAAGAGAGCAGGTAATGAAACCATACAGCCAATCAGAAGACACTTTATTTCTCTCTTATAGACTTATCAATTCCCCAATCTTTTGAGGAAGTCTCCAGAATTGCGTGCTTTAATCATCGGCCTGCCCCTGCTCAAAAAGCTTAATCCCCACTGATGGGGATTCCCCCACCCAAAATCTATGACTTTTAGGACATAATAGACTTAATCCTACACCAGACTATCAAAAGACACAAAAGCCCACCTCATTGCACAACCCAGAAACATTTCCACTTCAAAGTCTCAGAGCCCTATAAAGATCCATCCACTCTCAACTCCATTTGTTCAGCTGTCCCAGAACCACATGCTGCTTGTGGTTCTGCTCATCAATAAACTGGAACCTTCTATCTAAGCAGCCTCCATTTTTATTTCCAGCGTCTCAGCCTCCATTTTTATTTTCAGCATCTTAGCCTCCATTTTATTTACTCCCGGCTTGGAACTGGACCTGATGATTTTTCTTTCAACACTCTCACAATAACTCCAACATTTAACTATTAACGTAATATCCAACTTGCCTTGGAGTTTTACTTATTTAAGTTATCTTCTAGGGGAGATGGGTGGCATAAAAATGTAATAATCAATCAATCAATCAATCAATCTATGCCTGAGAAATACCATTTAGGAAATTCAACATGGCAATTTCTCCTTCAAGTTGTAAAGGCTCAGTTTATTTGATCATCTACATGTTGATGATGATGATGATGATGATATTGATATCCATGCAGTTGTGTCCAACTCTTGGCGATTCTATGGACCAGGTCTCTCCACATCTTCCAATCTTGCACTGCTTCTTTGAGTTATTCTAGACTTCTGACTGGTGTCAGCTTTGATGGTGTCCAGCCACCGTGGTCTTTGGTGGCCTGGTTTCCTTTTACCACTAATTCTTCCCAACATAATTGCTTTCTCCAGTGAATTTCCCCACATGACATGGCCAAAGCAAGCGAGATTTTGCCTTCTGATTTCGTAATTTTGCCTTCTAGTGATACATACGGGAACTTAGAAAACACATCTCCACTCTGACTTCTATTCTTTCTAGAATTTTAATACCTGAATATTATACTCTCAATTCTTTCTGCTGCCAACTGGATGTCCTATCCTCCTTAACTCATAAAAATAAATACTACAGATATTTGGAGAGGAAATGTCTAGATAGAAGGAACATCAGTATCTATCAACTTTTGCAAGCAGGATTGCAATTGGGTCTTCTTTCTTTCTCCTCTTCGGAATAACAGAATTTCATAAGAGGTTTTGAAGGAAGCATTCAAACCTGCTCATTCATTGCAGGATCTAGTCATCCTAAAATGTTAGGCACTGGAAAGCATTTCAAAGTTGCTAAAATCTGTCTAATAAACAAACAAAGAATATCCCTAAATTAATGCCTAGTAGATGATTTCAGAACAAAGATCTTCATGGAGAGTATAAAATTACCAGTATCTGATAAAATAACCTAGAGAAAAGCATAGAAGTATCTATTATCCCCATAAGATCAGTCTGTGTATTTTAAGAAAAGGACTTTTTTAAGGAAACCAGATACTAATAATTAGATATACAATTTTTGCATGCTTGCTCATAATCAACGGAACCTTTGTAAATTTCAGGTGCTCTATAACAATATATAATAGCAAGAGTTTTCATACCTCCAAAATGAGTCTGCTATTAAAATGTGTATCTTCAGATACTTTATGATGATGGAGTAGCTATGAGCTGAGGTAAACTGAGAATGAAGACTTAGGAGCAGGCTTTGTCTGTATGTCTATAAGAAAAGTCTTATTTCAGTTCAGCTGGTGAAAAACATCAGCTCAGGATAAGCCACAAACTCTGCATATAAAAGTTTCAGGTTTGAATCTTCACACCAACAGCCAGTGTGGTGTAGTAAGGAAGATGTTGGACAAGGTGACTGTGGGTTGGTGATTCTCTCAGCCCAACTTCTTGGAAGAAGTGTAGGATAAAAGTAATATACCTAATTGGAGCTACTGTTCAGCTGTGTTATCTATTTTCTGCATTTCATTGTTGAAGGAAAAGTCTTCATCATGGTTCAGTCCAAGCCGGGGATAAACAACATGGCGACTGCTTTAGAAAGAAGGTTGCAGTTTATTGAAGAGGAGAGCCAGACAGAAAGATGGCTCTGGAAGAAAAGAGAGAGAGCACTTGTAGGGAGTGGGTTTTTATACCCTCTGGAGCCTTTTGTTTGGAGTTGTTCCTGTGGCATGAACTTTTACCTGAGTCTGAGTGTGCCTTTTGGTATCTGTGGGTTAATCCTATTATGTCCTGTCTTAGAGTTTGGGTGGGGTATGTAGATTTTAGGTATCTTTGTCTTCTTAATCTTCTAGCTTCAACCTTCCTGAATGGTTTACATCTGCATTTCTACAGAGCTGGTTTCTGCTTGGGGGAGGGAGACTTGGGGCTATTAAGAAAAACTGGACATGTTTTTCTGCCTCTTTAAGATCCTTTGAGGAAATATATATTTCTGCCCTTTTAATATTTCCTTCTCTGGAGGGCTGACTTCCCACATCATCTTTGATTCTAAGTGTGTAAACTAGTCACAATTGGATTGGTCCCGAGCATGTGAATTTTCTCCTTCTGGTTGAAAACCTGTAGACCACGGTCACTTAAAACTGAAAAGGATTCCTTTAAAACAACAGAGTTGTGCTTGGTATACAGGGTAGGCAACCTTGGCTCTTTTATGACTCGTGGACTTCAACTCCCAGAATTCCTGAGCCAGCATGGCTCAGCTTGGAAACCTCTCCCTTTCCCCTCAGCGTGGCTGGCTCAGGAATTCTGGGAGTTGAAGTCCACGAGTCATAAAAGAGCCAAGGTTGCCTACCCCTGGTATACACGTAATCCTTGACTTACAACCATTCTTTTAGTGATTATTCAAAGTTACAACGGCACTGAAAAAACTGACTTACGACCATTTTTCATACAACTGTTGCAGCACCCCCTTGATCACGTGAACAAAATATGAATGCTTAGCAACTGGTTCATATTTATGACGGTTGCAGTGTCCCAGGATCATGCGATCTCCTTTTGTGACTTTCTGACAAGTAAAGTCAATGGGGGAAGTCGGATTCACTTTACAATTGTGTTACTCACTTAACCACTGCAGTGATTCGCTTAGCAACTGTGGCCAGAAAGGTCACAAAAGGGGCAAAACTCGCTTAACAACTGCCTTGCTTAGCAACCAAAAATTTGGGTTCCATTGTGGTCGTAAACTGGGAGCTACCCATATGCTTTTGGCAGAAATAAGCATCCCTTAAAAGCAGGAAAGAAAGAAAGAAAGAAAGAAAGAAAGAAAGAAAGAAAGAAAGAAAGAAAGAAAGAAAGAAAGAAAGAAAGAAAGAAAGAGAAGAGAAGGAAGGAAGGAAGGAAGGAAGGAAGGAAGGAAGGAAAAGAAAAAAGAAGGAAGGAAGGAAGAAGGAAGGAAGGAAGAAAGAAAGAAAGAAAGAAAGAAAGAAAGAAAGAAAGAAAGAAAGAAAGAAAGAAAGAAAGAAAGAAAGAAAGAAAGAAAGAAAGAAAGAAAGAAAGAAAGAAAGAAAGAAAGAAAGAAAGAAAGAAAGAAAGAAATCCAGGCAAAAAAATAAATTAATCTCAACTACATCAGTTTAATCATTTCTTGCAAACACTGAAAGACAAGCACAGACAAATGCTCTATCTTCTGGGCTGTGCTCATCTTTTTTTATGTCAATGATTTTATGTCGTTTGTAAAATCATGGTGAAAACTCTGCTTGAGTTTTAATTTTTCCAATGTCACCCGCTTGTATATATTAAAACATTCTTTCCTAGCCCACTTTCAGCAGAGACTGATTCGCCCAGCAGTAACCTCTTTAATCTTTGTTAGGCTGCGTGTATATTTTTAAATCAACAAAATAAGCGTATTGCTCTCAACTGATATAAACTAAACAAGAATGTTCCCTGTACAGCTGACATTAGGTGAAAAAAAAACTTCAGCGGTCCTGACTTTCATCCAAAGACTCATCCAGAAGATTATGGCTTCATAAAAAACGAATATTTGCAGTTCAGAGTTGAACTATCGTTCATGCTTTTTGAGCTTGGTCGTTTTCCTGCAGGCCTTTCATTACCCAACTAGGTTACATCATCAGTGGCAGAAGGGAATGAGGTTGTTCTCTGTTTACACACAAGTGGCGTATCCTGTTGTTTACAGAGAGCAAACCTCACTCCATTCTAGCACTGATGATGTTACCTAGCTGGGTAATGAAACGTCTGCAAGAAAAGAACTAAGCTCAGAGAGCACCAAGGACCCCACAGATTATGGTCTCTCTGTTCCTGGATATCTACAGATGCGTTCAGGCTGTGTGGGGAATTGAGACACCAAAGGAAGTAAAGTAAAGCCAGCTTGTATGAGTAGACTGTCTTTTAATAAAGTCTGGTTAATCCAGTTTATTGTTGCGTACAGAAAAGATGTACAACTTTTTTCGCAAACAGAGGATGGTACTCACATGCAAAACATTACACATGGATTAGCCCACACATGGACAATAAAAGTTAAGTTCTTACTGTCTATCTCGTTTTTCCAGCCATTGATAAAATAAGTTACATGTATTCTGTGTCTTCATTTTCTTTGATTCTCAATGTGAGCCTATCCATTGCCGCACAGTCCAGTATTTTCTTAATTATCGCTTCCTCCGATGGTGTTATCTCATTTCAACAGTGCTGCGCAAATACAATCCTCACTGCCGTTAATACAAGTAGTGTTAAATATACACTTTGTTTATCAATCTTTTCTGGAATTATGCCTAATCAAAAAATTTCAGGTTTAAAATCTATGTTTTATGTTTCCCTAACATCTTTTCTAACCAAGTATGTATTTTTGTCCAAACTTTTCTTGCTTTAACAGATGTCCACCACAAGTGATAGCATGTACCAGGATTTTGATTACATTTCCCACATTTACTAGACATATTTTTAAACATTTTTGCTAATCTAACAGGTGGAAAATGCCATATATAGAACATTTTATATAAGTTGTTTTTGTATAGTAGCCATTGTCAGTTTATAGTTTCTTTCGCACACATGGACACTTCTGTGCACAGAAGACAAAGTACTGATTGGAAGTGACTTCCTCATATTTTTATTTTTCCTTATTTCACTCTTTTGGGGAAGGGAAGGGAGGGAGGGATGGAGGGAGGGAGGAAGGAAAGAAGGAAGGAAGGAAGGGAGAGGGAGGGAGGGAGGAAAGACAGGAGGAAAAAGAAGGGAAGGAGGGAGGGAGGGAGGAAGGAAGGAAGGAAGAAAAGAAGGAAGGAAAGAAGGAAGGGAGGGAGGGAGGGAGGGAGGGAGGAAAGACAGAAGGAAAAAGAAGGGAGGGAGGAAGGAAGGAAGGAAGGGTAAGAAAATAAAAAAATAAAGAAACTAAGACTAAGTTATGAAATATGACTTTCATCTTCTTTTCAGGAGATAAATCTTACAATCTGTCCTCCCTCTTAGATATTACACAAGTCCCTTCAGCCGTTCATTTGATCCACATCCTTTTTTAATGTTCAAATCCACAAATCATGTCATTTTTTTCCTTCTACACTTCACACGAAAAAATGAGGCTTGTGGTTTACCACAGGTAAAGCAGACATCTGAAGAAGAAAAACAGGGATTAGATAAATAAAATAAATCAATCAAGTAAAAAGAAAACGCTAATTCAAAGTTTGCAAAGAAAATAGCCTGTGGCAGAAGCAAAATATGACTGTCAAACTGAACGGTGGGAGCAGCATATAGAATATTAGAAAAGTCAACCACCACATGATCAACACATAAAAGAAACCACAAATGAAATGGACAAGAGCCGGTTATAAGCCGACACAAAGGAACAGAAAGATTTATTTTTGCAGCTCCAGAATGAGCATTGCAAACAAATGGGATGAAATCAAGGATTCAACGTATCAAATAGCAGCAATTGTTGACCTTCTAAAGAAAAAGATGAAGGTATGGATTGAATATGCTTTGGAATTGCAATGTTGGAGAGAAGTTTCCTGAGAGCCCCTTGGACTGCAAGGAGATCAAATCAGTCAATCCTAAAGGAAATCAATCCTGTCTGTTCCTTTGGAAGGACAGATCCTGAAGCTGAAGCTCAAATACTTTGGCCACCTAATGAGAAGAGGGGACTCCTTGGAGAAGACCCCAATGTTGGGAAAGATGGAAGGCAAAAGGAGAAGGAGGACGGCGGAGGAGGAAAAGGTTTGATGGTCCCATCAATGCAATGAACATGAATTTGAGAAAACTCCAGGAGACAGTGGAGGACTTGGGGGTGGGGGTGTTGGCATGCTGTGGTCCATGTGGTCATGAAGTCGGACATGACTTAGCAAGTGAACAAGTGAACCACCACAACATGGATATCTAATTAGTGGGTGCAACAAAATTGCCCAGACTACTTAGAAACACAATCATGACAGAACACCCACAGTGATCCTTTGGCATCTAGGCACAAACTATAATTTCTGAGTTTTCCAAATATGGGATGCCATGGTCTAAACATTGAAAAAATTGTTGAAATAACGATGATTACATTTTATGGGACTTTGGCATAGAAAGGGATTGCCACCCATCTAGAATCCAACGCGTAGGATACAACAATAATTAAAAAGAGCCATTGGTGTAGATGTGGCAGTATCCAGAAGTACGGTAATCAAACAAAAAGAATTGGGGGAAAAAATACAAAATATAGAGATATCACAATCCAAATACTGTAGTTGGATTATGGAAAAATTATCCCCGTCTTTAGTGTTACATTAGGCATAATAGCAAGCCGATTAAACAAATTTTTACAAGAATTAAGTATTTTCTAAATATATCGTCTGCAGATTTGCAAAACAAAACAAAACAATTTGCTAGGCACATGTTGTATCTTACAACATGGATCATTCCTTAAGTTCTTGGCCGGAACTCAAATTTCCAAAAGGACACCAGTCAAATATGTGATTTTTTTTAAAGTTTTTTTTAATTATTATTTTTTGGTATGTACTATGCTATTCCTTACTGAATAAAAACAACAAATAAAAATAATTTAAAAAATACTACAGATTGCTCAATCTCACAACCATTCAATCATCTCATCCAAAGATCTTACAAAAGTTTCATCCATGAACTTCTACAAATTTTGCTATTCTTGCAGGATATCTGTGATTGCTTTTACAGGTAGTCCTCAAGTTACGCCCACAATGGAATCCAGAATTTTCATCATAAGTTGTTGCGGTCATAAGCCAAGTGAGCGACTCACTTTTACAACCACGTTTACGATCATTAAATGAGTTACCACCATTGTAAAGTGAATTATATTGTAAATCCAAATCTAGCTGATCCAGTGGGTGTTCCTTTTGGTGGAAAACAACAACAAAAGTCACAAAATGAGATCACAGGACCACAGGATGCTGCAACCAGTTGTAAACAAGAGCCAGTTGCCAAGCACTGACCAGTTGCAACTTCAAGGACATGTTGTAAGTAGGGTTTTTTTTTTTTAGTCCACCTTAACTACAATCGGTATATGTATAGACCCACACCCCTACATATACATAACAAATACATATTAAACACTGTCCATCTTGAATATATAACGGAAGGAGGAAGCTTTAGAGTTTTCAATAAATTACCATTGGCTGTTCCCTCGGTTATTATCGTATTAGGAATATTTTGGGAGATTTTCGAATATATTTTAGTACAAGTGGCAATATTTAAGTTAATTTAAATGTCCGGATCATGAGTTTGTGCGTTGTTACCCAAAGAAAAACTACTTTTACTCAATTCTGAGTAATTTACCCAGGTTTGGGAAGCACTGCTTTATAATATCGGATTATCATTTATTAGTAAGCATCTTGCATTTCGCCTGACCTTCCACTTGAAAGTCACTTTTATGTCTTCTTGGCCACCACATCCTGCATTTCGGTATTGCATCGTACGGCGCAGGAGAGATCAGGTTATATTTTGGTGACATCTTGACTCTGGAGAAAATCAGCGTGGACAAGGATGGGAAAATTTGTTATGGAAGGATGAGACCCATCCCTTAGAGTAAAAGCCATCTGCTTTTTCAAGAGAGCCAACGTTAATCTCTTTCCTTTTGCTTATAAACAGTATGACTTCAAGGAAAAAACATCAGCAAACAGTTTCTCTGACGTCCTAAAAGTAGTGTGAGCCGTTCCATTTTTTTTTTTCAGTGTCACTGACCTGTTGCTTTGGAGAGCTTGTTTGCCTCTGAATCAAACCACAGAGGGCCATGATAGAAATGTTCTCACTCATTACGGGAGAGAGAGAGAGAGAGGGGCCCTCAACTCCTTGCAAAGAAAGCGCAGTGGGACCTCTGCGGAGCAAATGTCTCCAGGAACGAATGCTAATGTTTAATTCCTATGAGATACGGAGGGAACCGTTTGATGCCGGCAAGCTGTACAATTGGCTGTGGTCATTCCGGGTGGGCCGCACATGACGGGACAGCATACGTTCAGGAAGATAAAGCTTTCCCATGACCTATAGGAAGATCTACGAGGAGAGTTCACAGATGTTTTGCATTAGAAAAGCTGGACAACTAAAACCATCAACAATCCCCACTTGACATTCAGTAATACGCTACACACAAAAGAAAGGTTCCTGCAAAGATGAGGTTTAGGAGACTGGGAAAGGTAACCTTTCCAAGGAGTGTTTATTATGAAAGAGATCAAAAACGTAATTAAAAGAGATTTTTGCCTTCCTGTTTCCCAGTGGAAAATAAAAGCTGAAATTGCTACTGCATAAGTTAAGAATGGTTAGAGGTTTTCCTGTTAACTCAAGCAGAGTCATCAATGGTAGAATTTCCCTTTACAATGTGGACATACAATCTATGGCACATGAGATCAGGGGTGTCAAACTCGCCGCGTCACGTGACGTGTCGCGACGTATCGCGGCTTTTTTCCCCTTGCTGGAGCTGGAAGGTATAAAAGAAGGTATAAAGAAGGTATAAAAACTCACTCCCTACATGTGCTCTCTCTCTCTTTTCTTCTGGCTCTCCTCTTCAATAAACTGCAACCTTCTTTCTAAAGCAGTCGCCATGTTGTTTATTCCCGGCTTGGACTGAATCATGAGGAAGACTTCTCCTTCAACACATTCATAGAATCATAGGGCTGGAAGGGACCTTGGAGATCTTCTAGTCCAACCCTCTGCCAAAGACGGGAGACCTTATAAGATGGAAGACCTTATAGCATCCTGGACAAATAGTTGTCCAGTCTTTTCTTGAAAACCTTCAGCAATGGAACATACACAACTTCTGGAGGCAAGCTTTTCCACTGATTGATTGCTTTGTTAATTAACTCGTTTTAATTGATTCTTTGTGAATGTATCCAACAAGTATTGGAGATAAAGTGTCCTGGAACCATGAGCTGGCTCAGAAATGTCTCTGACATTCCACTTACTTTAGGGCTCAAAGGAGTGGAAGGAAAGCTGATTTTCAGCAAGGCCTATTGAGATAAGGGATGATGGGTAGTGAAATCAGACCAACACAGTGCAAGCCAACAACAAATATGGCAAAGATAGCAGGAGTGTATTTCCTTATCTCAAAATCAAGATAAATTCCTAAAGAAAAGGACTTGGTAGAATTATCTATTAAATGTTTGTTTGTTTGTGTTTATCTCACAAAGATGTTTTTTTTCCCCTAAAAAAAACACAAGGGGACTTTCTTGGGATTTTTTTCCCCCTTTGAAAACGTTTTGCTTCTCATCCAGGAAGCTTCTTCAGTTCTAATTCAAGAAGCTTCTTGGATGAGAAGTGAAATGTTTTCAAAGGGAAAAAAACCCAAGAAAGTCCAGCTGTCTTTTGGGGGGAAAAGCACCTTTGGGACAACGTGACCTGCACGATTGAGAATCTCCATAGACCTTGTTTATATCTCACTTTTATTATTTTATTTTATAAATAACTTATTTTTATTTAATAAATAACTTATTATTTTTATAGATCATAATATTCTTTCCTCCTATTTTCACCACAACAACAACCCTGTAAGGTGGATTGGGCTGAAAGAGTGCCTGTTTATCCAGCTGGCTTTCATGCCTAAGGCGAGATTAGAACTCTCAGCCTCCTGCTGATTGGCCCAAAGTCACCCAGCCAGCTTTAATGCCTCAGGCAGGGTTAGAACCCACAGACTCCTGGAGCCCGGTCTACTGCTTTAACCACTAGACCAAATTGGCTCTCTACGTGCTTGGTTTTTAAACTTGCCTGCTCGGGTAGCATAATATAACCGTTTATAAGCCTTCTTTCTTTCTTCAGAGAAGGACTTCAAACCACTCTCCATTCCATCTTTGGCACTTTTTTTATTTACTTTTAATATTTATATTTTTGTTTTAATTCTGCTCTCCATCAGATTGCTTGTTTTACTTCTGTCTTCATTATTGTTGTTGGCTCTCTGACCACCCAGTCGTGGTGGGAATCCATTAAGTAAGCAAGAAAATAAACAAAATATTTATTTTTAGTTGCTACATCAAGCATAGGCCTACCTAATCTAGCATTCTGTTCCCATGGTGATCAGTCACAAGATCTCTAGAAAGTTCAGAACTGGCACATAAATGGATTAGTTTTCCTTTAGTTATTATATCCAGGAATTGATGTTCACATTATCATTACTACTGGGAAAAATGCATTGGCATAGAGTTCTGCAATCCCTTTGGGGAAATGATCAACCATATTTTTGTTATCTCCCACTAGCAAAAGGTATATTTTAGCTATGATGGATGGAAGATTTTCCTTTTATCTGACTCTCCTACTAATTAGTTCCATTAGTCCAAGTTAGGGGTAGGCAACCTTGGCTCTTTTATGACTCGTGGACTTCAACTCCCAGAATTCCTGAGCCAGCCATGCTGAGGGGAAAGGGAGAGGTTTCCAAGCTGAGCCATGCTGGCTCAGGAATTCTGGGAGTTGAAGTCCACGAGTCATAAAAGAGCTAAGGTTCCCCACCCCTGACTCCAAGTCCTAATTTTCATTGATTAACTAGATTTATCACCATCATCACAAACAATTCAGTCATGTCGACTCAACTGTTAGATCAGGGGTGTCAAACTGCCAGCCCATGGGCCGGATGCATCATAGCGAAACCGCGCCCACCCTATTGCCAGCAATGGCAAAAAAGTCACGATACGTCGCGACACGTCACGTGACATTGCAAGTTTGACACCCCTGTGTTAGATGATTAGATAGAACTTGAGGAAGCATCTACTACCACTTCCTATTTTCCCCACAACCATCATCCTACAGTGTGGTTGGGCTGAGAAAGACTGATTGGCCCAAGGTCATCAACTGTCCCAAAGGTGCTTTTTCAGGAGGCAACTGGACTCTCTTGTTTTTCTTTGAAGACGTTTCGCTTCTCATCCAAGAAGCTTCTTCAGCTCTGATTGAATGGTTGGGAATGAAAGGATTTATACTCCTTGCAGACAGCTGGTCATTTGCATTCTTTTAGAGAGTCGTTGAGGCCACTTGGAGGTTTACCTGTGTCCTCAGGGTCACCTGAGCGGTGCAAATGGGTGTGGAGCCTTCTTGGCTGCCCTGTGCCCTGTGTCCCTTCACTGTTGAAGACAGGTACAGGCTGTTGAGGATGAGTCTGTATGGTCTGCATCTCAAACTGAAGCGCAAAGGGTTCATGTAGTCTGCAGTATTTTCTGGAAATCCGTTCATATTCCCGTGCCATTCGAAGGGTGTTCATCCCAAAGTGCATAGCTAAATGTCTATGGAGATTCTCAGTCATCCAGATCATGGTTGTCCCAAAGGAAGTTTAGTTGCCTCCTGAAAAAGCACCTTTGGGACAACCATGAGCTGGATGACTGAGAATCTCCATAGACCAGAGGTAGGCAACCTTGGCTCTTTTATGACTGGTGGACTTCAACTCCCAGAATTCCTCAGCCAGCATGGCTAAGCATGGAAACCTCTCCCTTTCCCCTCAGCATGGCTGGCTCAGGAATTCTGGGAGTTGAAGTCCACGAGTCATAAAAGAGCCAAGGTTGCCTACCCCTGCCATAGACAGTCGTCCAACTGGTTTCTGTGCCTCAAGGAAGACTAGAATTCACAGTCTCCCAGTTTCTAGTCCAGCATCTTGACCTCTAGGTCCAACTGATTCCCAGTTCTCTGCTTTTCGTATCACTATGAGAATAGAAGTCCGATCTTTCTATCCACTTAATTTATCCAATTATGCATTAAAGCATAATTTTATGCAACTCTGAGATGGCCCATTTCTCCCCTTGCCCTTTTCTCCTTAAGCTAAAAGATCTTAGGCATGAAGCCAGCTGGGTGATCTTGGGCCAACTCCAAGGCACCAAGATAGAAAGAGAGACAAAAAGACAGAGAGAGAGAGAGACAGAGAGAGAGACAGAGAGAGAGAGAGAGAGAGAGAGAGAGAGAGAGAGAGAGAGAGAGAGAGAGATCACTAACTTATGACAATGCATTAAAACAGGGGTCCCCAACCTCTGGTCTGTGGACCAGTACTGGGCTGCGGCATGCCAGCAACCAGTCCGCACAAACAAGCAAAGCCCCATCTGTGGGATGCAGGCAGCACACAAAACCACGCCCCCTGCGGTCCATGGAAAAACCTCTCTCCACGTAATCGGTCCCTGGTGCCCAAAAGGTTGGGGACCTCTGCATTAAAATCTGCTTTAATGACAGAGTTTTTTGTCTTTTTCCCATAATGAGCAGAAAGGACAAATATCATATTTTAAAAACCTGAAAACACAAATATTCCCCTCCTAAACAAAGATATTTAGCCCTAATAATCGTTCTGTCATGTTTAATAAGCGTTTGCAGGGTTCCAGCATTCCTATATTCCCATTAGGTTCATCATAATGGAGCTATTGTTGATTTGTGATGTCATCATGGGAACACATCTATAAATGGCTGACTTGATTTGTTGAGATTTCCCACCGCCCCCCCTTTGCTGGCTGATACGAGAGAGATGTGTAGGAGCTGCTAAAAGAGCCCCCATGGAGAACAATGTAGAGAGGCATTTTTGTAAACTATGTGTCCAGTTTTTAAAACACATGAAGTCAAAAGCTGTGGACAAATTACCCCTACACCAGAATAGCAGCTGATCTGCAAATACATATAGCAAAGTTACTACAGGTAATCCACGACACAACACCACAATTGAGCTCATAATTTCTGTTGCTAAGCAAGAACAGTGGTCAAGTGAGTTTTGCCCCACTTTACGACTTTTCTTGACACCGTTGTTAAGTTAGTAGGTCAGGACCTGCCTCGATCCCTCTTCCCAAGAAAGCAGAACTCCTGGAACAGCTTCATTCCGAAAGGAACTTTTATTAGGAGAAGTTGACAGCAGGCATAAAAGGCAGGATCTGAGACTTTCTGCACGAATCGATAGGTTAAAAGAGTCACTAGCAAACCCCACCCCAATAGTCCATTCCGTCGGTTCAAATGAGCCAGTCTCCAGGTGTGAATCCGCTGTGGGAACGGGGTTGATAAGACGCTGTGGCTGTTAAGTTGTTAAGTCTTCGCGCCTCTTCTTCCGCAGCTAGAGATAAGGCAGATGGCCGGAGGCACGTTCCATTCTCACCCCAGGCTGGCATCAAGGGCAATAGATCAAAGAGGAAGCAGATAGAGCAGACATGTCAAACTTGCGACGTCACGTGACGGCGTGCAACGTATCGGGACGGTTTTGCCATTGCCGGCAATGGGATGGGCGCAGCTTCTGGATGACGCGTCCAGCCTGCGGGCCAGCAGTTTGACACCCCTGAGATAGAGGAAAGCGGAGAGGATATATTGTAGCACCATAGCTTTCCCCCTCCCCCCAGGAGTATGGCAGAACCCGCCTGAACAGAGAATGAAGAAATCACCCCCCTCCCAACAATAGTAACATATCTGTTAGGTGAATCTGGCTTCCCCATTGACTTTGCTTCTTAGAAAAGGGGATCTCAGACATCGCAAGTCACTTTTTTCAGTGCTGTGGTAACTTCGAACAATCACCAAATGAATGGGGGTAAGTCGAGAATTACCTGTATCCAGTATCTTTTTTTTCCACTTACAACTAGCCTACGAACCCCTCAGAATCCAACTCAGCTACACAGCCAGAGACAGCACTGACCCTCAACCAACTCACACCAGCCCTCCCAGCAGTTCACTTCCCAATGACCCTGACCCAATGTAACCTCCCCATCACAAGACTCACGGATGACCCATATCTGACCCATCACAAGACCCATCACAGACCCTCACTTGACACACCCACACCTGAAGCCCGTATGAAAAGAACACTGATATCTCCTAAACTCCGCTGAAGATGTCACCTAGCCTGGTAACACAACTTTCAGAAACCAACCCGCAAGTTCGGAGAACGAACCCTCACCCTCATCTTTTTTTTCTCTTCCTTTTCCACAGTATCCTTAGCTCTGCTCATCTAAAAAGAGCTTTTAGCTCTCCTTCTGTAGCCCTCATGTCACAGTGTTCTCATGCCAGGCAGGTTTTCTACGGCCGCCATTTTATATTTGATAAATTGGGTTGTTCTCTTTAACATTCTGTGGTGATTTTTGATTACTGTTTGTTTCTGTTGTAGAAGAAGGGTCTCATCCTGGCCTTTGGAGAATTAGAGATTGGAGAGAGGTCTTCCAGGTCATATATTCATCCAATGAAGAGGATTGCCATCTCCTTGATTTCTCCTTGAAGTCATCCAGAGACGACTATGGCCTGTGTAGGTCCACTGATGCCAGTGTTGAATTGCTTGTACAGTTAGGATCTTTTTTTCCTCAAATGCAGTCAAAATCTGCCTTTCTGTAACTTAAATCCATTCATCTCTGTCTTTTATTCCAAAACAGTGTGTCTCAACCTTGGTTGCTTGAAGATGTGTGAACTTCAACTCCCAGAATTCCTCAGCCCCAACATATGTGTCCAACTTTTTGACTTGCCTGGGCCACACTGAGTGAAGAGGAATTGTTTTGGGTTGCATATAAAATATATAATATCGTTTTATAATATAAAATCACATAATGACGTTAAAAATGGATGATCTTGTGGGGCCACATTACTAGCTGTCCAAACCTACATATGGTCCGTGGGCTGTGGGCTGGACATGCCTGCTCTAGAACAATGCAAAACAAATCTCAGCCTTCCTATTACTTATCAGACAAAGCTTTTTAATATCTCCTTTTAATCTCAAGACCAAACTGTACTACATCTTTCTATCTGCCTTTATGGAAACTAATTCTTAGTCTCCTAATTGTTTCCACTGCCATTCTCTAAACTTGTTCCAATTTTATAGAGTCACATCACACCACTGATTTTTTTATTCAGGTTGCAATCAATTATTGTACCGAGATTTCACAAATCAAGTTTAGCAGGGCCTGTCAACCAACTAATTTAACATTAGTATTTTGAAAGATTCCAAAGCAGATCACAGAGATTAACCCATAAAAAATGAAAACATCAAGTAATTTCCAAGAGTCCGCATGGATTTGCCCAGAACTTATCTTATGTTTTGGTTCCATGACGTTCCTTAGTAATGTGTGGGAATCAAGTATGTCCCATACCTCTGCAATTAACAATTTTGATAAGAGTTGGCTGGACGTAAATTGGAATCAAAGAGCACCACGATGACTTGCCATGAAATTAGAAGACAGAAAGCAATTTTTAAAGTGTAAAAAACGTGTGGACCCTTTTTGGCAACCCACCACTGACTTCGTGGCAAGAACATGGTTCTCCTTCTCAGAAAACATAAGGAAAAGTTGCTGGCAACTTTAGTTGAGGAGCTCAACTATAAACCTCATGATTTCTAGTAAAACAAATGGGGAAAATATCTAACTGGAATTAAGGCAAGATTTAGTGATTGCTCTTCCCATTAGCAGTGATTGTTTATACTTTGATATATTTGCCCAGGTTATACTTCTCCTGGCCCTTAAAGGAGGGAGAGAGAATACAGGTAGTTCTCAACTTACAACAGTTCATTTAGTGACTGTTTGAAGTTACAATGGCACTGAAAAAAACCTGACTTATGACCGTTTTTCATACTTAGGACCATTGCAGCATCTGGGTTTAACCTGGGAAAGACAGAAGATGAACCAAGTTTGCAAAGCCAGACTGAGATTCCAGGTTGCTTCTTGTCCTCTTCCCCAGCTCTTGACTAGCCTTCTTATACCCCAGTTGGGAATTACTGGAGTTGTAGTCCAGCCACATCTGCAAGGTGCCAGATTGAAGGTACTTCTGAATGATCTATAGGTAGTCCTCGACTTATAACCATTCATTTAGTGCAGGGGTCTTCAAACTTGGCCCTTTTATGACTTGTGGACTTCAACTCCCAGAATTCCTCAGCCAGCGTTCCTGGCTGAGGAATTCTGGGAGTTGAAGTCCACAAGTCATAAAAGGGCCAAGTTTGAAGACCCCTGGTTTAGTGACTGTTCAAAGATACAAGGGCACTGAAAAAAGGGACTTATGACTGCTTTTCACACTTATGACCGTTGAAGCAACCCTATTGTCATGTGATCAAAATTCAGACTCTTGGCAATTGACTCTTATTTATGACGGTTGCAGTGTCCCGGGGGTCATGTGATCCCCTTTTACGACCTTCTGACAAGCAAAGTCAATGGGGGAAGCCAGATTTACCTCACAACAGTGTTACTAACGTAACAACTGCAGTGATTCACTTATCAATTCTGGGAAGAAAGGTTGTAAAAGGGGGCAAAACTCACTTAGCAACTGTCTCCCTCAGCAGCAAAAATTTGGAACTCAATTGTGGTCCTAAGTCAACGACTACCTGTACTCACACCATTTACTGTATCGCTCTTGCCAAAGTTACTACAACCCCTGTTCCTCCGCTACTTCTCTTTGTGAACATTACCTCTGAGGAACACTAATTCTTCTATCTGCCTTAGGCTGCTCCAGGCTGTTTTAGTTTTCCAAATGAACACAAGCCACCTTCCCTCTCACACCAACACACACACATTGTCTAAAACTGGAAGTTCTAATTTTTGCAAAGAGAATTCTGGTTTTACGATTTTAATGTTGAGTACGGTTTTTGCAAATTGTATTAATGCAATTTTTTGTATCACTGTTGTATTACTGGTGACTTTTTGCTTGGTGCTATATAAATACTGAAACAGAAGAATTAAGCAGACGAAAGAAGCTATCTTTACAGCTATTCTTTTGAGCCATTTAGAGTTTTGTGGTGGGTTTATCAAATAAAGACGTTGCAGCGCATTTTTTTTAATCATCCTCATCATAAATCGGAAGAAATTCATGGCTCTATAGATCTTTTTGTTGAAATCTTCTTTTTCTTTCCTCACAAACTCAGTCAAGAAATAGAATTCTGTGTATATCTACTGCCACTAAGTGGCAGCGTGCTGTCACTGTTGATATTTTAGAAACAAAGTTAATTTTGCAAAGTAAAACAGTGCACACTTAAAATGATTATGTTCCACTTTTTCTTCCTGTCCTTCTTTTTTTTCCCTGAAAGTGTTCTTTCGGAAAGCAGTTTACGCTGACTATATACACGTAGTCCTTAACTTACAACCAGTTGCTTAGTGACTAAAGCTATGACGGAATTTATGGGTTTTTACTTCTGGTTTCCAGCAAAAAACATCTATTGCAGACAATGGGTTCGCTTAGCGGATGTGGTGTTCACCTAAAAACTGAAGCATTCATTTTATGACCACAAAAAAAAAGATCATAAAAACATGATGACCTGCTTAAAGATCAGCAAGACTTACTTACATCCATAATTCCAGGTTCAGTAACAGTCATAAGTCAAAAGGACCACCTGTAAACAAATTCAGCTTTGTACTCTCTGAGCTTGGCTGCTTGATTGTAGACATTTCATTATCCAACTAGGTAACACCATCAGTGCACTGATGATGTTATCTAGTTGGGCGATGAAATGTTTGCAAGCAAACAGCCAAACTCAAAGAGCAGCAAGGACTCCACAGTTCATCCCTGAGCTACATTAATTCTCTTCTATTGAAATGTAGCTTAGCCTGATGGTGTTTTTAATTGGAATGAACCAATAAAAGACAGGAAGAATTAATAAGCCACTAATGCCAACATTAATTGCTGACCACAACTGTTTGGTCGCTGTACAATAACTGTGTGGCTACCTTACATTGCTGCTGCAGGGGTTTTCCCCCCCCTAATTGTGCAGCCAATAATTTATTGGTATGTCAAATATCAGTTTTAAACACTTGAAAATAAAGTCTAATATCTTGGAAGCACAAACAGCCAGGAATGGGTGGTGTTGAAGGTGCTGGACTAGGAGGATGGACATTCACATTCTGGTTCTCCTTTAGCATAGAATCTTCCTAGGTGACTCTCAGTCCGTTTCTGTGATCTGGTGGTGGTGAGGGTGTTGGGCTAGGAATGGGAAGATCAAGGTTCTAGTTGTCCTTCCCCACAGAAGCCATCTGAGACCCCAGTTCAAGTTTCCTCCATCACAAAAGCCATCTGAGAGCCAGGTTCTAGTTGCTCTCCACCACAGAAGCCATCTTTGGAAAAAATTCAGAGAAGAGCAACTAACATGATCAAAGGCCTGGAGACTAAAACATACGAAGAATGGCTGCAGGACTTGGGTTTGGCTAGTCTAAAGAAAAGAAGAAACAGGGGTGACATGATAGCAGTATTCCAGTATTTGAGGGGCTGCCACAAGGAAGAGGGCATCAAACTATTCTCCAAATCACCAGAGGGCAGGACAAGAAACAATGGTTGGAAACTGACCAAAGAGAGAAGCAACCTGGTATTAAGGAGAAACTTCCTAACAGTGAGGACAATTAACCAGTGGAACAGCTTGCCTTCAGAAATTGTGGGCGCTCCATCACTGGAGGTTTTTAAGAAGAGACTGGACAGTCACTTGTCACTCCTGCTTGAGCAGGGGACTGGACTAGAAGATTTCCAAGGTCTATTCTATTCTATTCTATTCTATTCTATTCTATTCTATTCTATTCTATTCTATTCTATTCTATTCTATTCTATTCTATTCTATTCTATTCTATTCTTCCAGGTTCTACTCTTCCTCCACCACAGATGCCATTTAAAATTGTTCTAGTCATCCTTTACCACAGAAACAGCTGAGACCCAGGTTCTAGTCCCCCTCCACCACAGAAGCCTTTTGAGACACAGGATCTACTCTCCTTCCACCACCCAGGTCCTAGTTGCCCTCCAAAGAAGCCATCTGAGAGCCAGGTTCTCCTCTCCCTCCATCACAGAAGCCATCCAGACGACTTCGACCGGTTCTTTTCTCATAGACCAACCTATTTCACACAGAAGTTACTGGGGGATAAAATCGGAATAACACAAATTCTTCCTTGAACTCGGTGAAGAAAGGCAGGAAACAATTCGATAATTTTAGGAAGAGGATGGGAACCCAAACTGTCAAAAAAATTAGACGATGGTAACACAAATCATCGCCACCGAGAGATATGTTATCTGCCTTAATCACCAATATATCACACAAGATTTGAGATCTTCCTTAACATGAGTACCATTTAAACATATGTCTGGGTCTTGAGGTCATCCCTTTCCGAGGACATGTCACTCATCTCACCACTCTCTCAAAACTGAGCTGGAAAATATTGGAAAAATGAAAACCTACCAACAGGAGAAGAACTAATTAAGAAAAATTTAGAGTGTGCAGAAATGGGCAGATTGACTTTAAAGATAAAAAAGAAAGAAGATTCAGCATATTTTAAAACATGGGATAATTTTTACCAATGGCTAGAAAAATGAGCCAGAAAGAAAGGAATGTGATATGTAACATTGAATATATACTAGTAAGAAGAAGACTATTGAGCGATTAATTAACATGTTGTTTATGATAATTATTATTCATTGTTTTTTAAATACATGAACCCAGACAATATGCTGTTTGCTAAATATTAAGAAGGTTATTTTTAAAAATCCTAACCCTAACCCTAATCCTAACCCTAACCCTGACCCCAACCCTATTCCTAATCCTATGAAAATTAATAAAATATATATAAATAAAAACTGAGCTGGATGAAAGTAATTATAAATACAAATTCTTAATAATCACCACCAGAGGGTGTAAGTGAGCTCATCTCTAAGTGCAATCACCTCTATAACTGAAATTTCTCTTTGAGAAAAAATTTACCTGTTGCTGTAGGTTTTTATACATCGTGATTATTACTACTGTTGAATTTTATACTGGTACATTAACTATTCATAAATAACATTTATCAAGTGAGCAGGCATCCAAGGTTGTTGCTTGCAAAGATACTCATTTACAAGATGAATTTGCTATTGATGCAAAGTATATCTGACTGGACTTTTTTTGGGGGGGGGGGGGGTCTTCTAGTCAATTTTGATTCCTGGTGACTGCCTGAACTAGTCCATGCAATTTTCTTGGTAAGATTTTCAGAAGTGGTTTGCTATTGCCAGCTTCTTAAGACTGAGAAAAAAAATGACTGGTCCAGACTCACCCAGTTGATTTTGTCCTAAGGTGGGACTATAATTCATAGTCTCCCAGTTTCTAGCATGGTACCTTAACTGCTACACCAATCTGACAGTACGTTGCAAATACTGGTATTCTTATCAAAGAGAAGGTGACAAGCTATGTACATAATATGTAATGGAATTTAGCATCAGATAGTCTTTGATCGATAATATCCAAAGCACTTTAACCTATGGCAACGTATCTGAAGTCTCCCCAAATCAAGAAATTGTTAAATCATTTTTAAGGTATGCATATTAAAAATATATTACAAAACCTAGAGAGAGGCAAGGCCCAAGATAACAGCTAAACTATAATTACTGCACACATAAACAATATTATGTTATATTCAAAGCAAGGTTCCAGCAATCTAAATCCTGGAGAAATATGCAGGTTCTCTTATGATGCCTAAAAGATTAAAAAAAATTAACAGCTTCTACTTCTCAGAAGACAAAAGACAAGCATGTATTCCAGGCAGCCATCAAACAGTGACCCAATTCAAAAATATTAAGGGTGGAATCTTTACATTAAGCTTCAAAAGGCAAATTAAACTGGAGAACTTCTCATTGAAACCGGAAAAAATCTACCCTATTTCAAATCTGGGGTGAGGTCCTGAAAACTCCAAGAGGTAAAAAAAAAAGTGTGACGGATCACCCCATCATTTATCAATGTTTGAAAACGGCATCTCGTAAACGTTCCCATTGTTACTCCTGATTGTTTTCCACATAAAAGATTGTTTATGATGATTCATCTAGGATTGTTTGTGGCCCTTTCTTTAGATCCTCCTTTTCTGCAGTGGCTTGATTAGAAAGGGATATACGTAAGAACAAGAGAATAATCATCGTAAGAAAACAATGGCGAGGGACCAAAACAATATAAAATCCCTACTATTGTGCAAGGTTATCTATGTCATGATGCGTTGGGCATCTCATTCTTTACCAGGCAACTTCACTAGAGGACACACAAAATGTTATCACCATCCCATATCTCTACTGTCCATTTCTGGACTGCTGAGGTAAATTGTGTACACGAGGCAACCTCAAAGACACCCACACACACACACACACACACCCTCCCTCACTTTTGTTGCAACTGGGAATGATGGGCTGGTAGTCCAGCACATGGGGAAGATGTTTGGTTGACGAAAGATGTATAGTGGTACCTTGGTACTCATCATTAGTTGATTCCGGGAGGCAGGATGAGTACCAAAAACGATGAGTACCAAACAAATTTTTCCCATAAGGAATAATATAATGAGTCAAGACTGCTGACACTGACAGGTTCTAGCTAGTGTGTTGAGTACCAAACAAACAATGAGCACCGGGACAAAATTCTCACATCAAAATGCATTGAGTACCATATTCAATGAGTTTCAAAATAGTTGAGGACCAAGGTACCACTGTATTAGCATATCTGAGAGAAGACTTTATAGCAGGGGTCTTCAAACTTGGCCCTTTTATGACTTGTGGACTTCAACTCCCAGAATTCCTCAGCCAGGCATGCTGGCTGAGGAATTCTGGGAGTTGAAGTCCACAAGTCATAAAAGGGCCAAGTTTGAAGACCCCTGCTTTATAGGGTGAAAATTGGGCATGCTTTGATTCTATGCTCAGTGTAGTAGGCTTGGTGTAGAACGTTTAGTGCAATAGAATCTTCTGATTGCTTCCTGTGTGTATAAGCTAAGACTCCCTTCTTGGTAAGGCTACTCCATTATCATTAGAAAAGGGACACGTTTGAATGCAGTTGCATGCAAAACTGGTCAGGATGTATGTTTCAACGAAGGCTTTGTGAACAGAAGTTGCCTCAGCCTCTGTTTCACAATCTTGGCAACTTTAGGATGTGTGGACTTCAGCTCCCAGAATTCTCCAACCAACCATGCTGGCTGAGGAATTCTGGGAGTTGAAGTTCACATATCTCAAATCTGTCAAGATAGAGCAGTGTTTCTCAACCCTGACAATTTTAAGATGTGAAGTCTTCAGCATGTTGGCTGGAGAATTCTGGGAGTTGAAGTCCACGCATCTTAAAGTTGCCAAGGCTGAGAAACACTTAGAGAAAACACAGGCCTAGACCTTACTCCAGATTTAAGGTGCACAGTAGTAAATCCTAGGTTATCCTAAAAGTAACTGAGCTAATGATGGCTGGAGGAATTTCTGTTGTATCCAAACCAGTAGCACATGGATGAATTAATAGAGACATGACAAAAAATACTAATACTTCTGAATGGCTCTGAGTGAACCTATTTAATGATCCTAATCACTCTTGGGACACTGAATCATAGCAAATAATTAGAAAAAGGTGTAGTTTAGGGGACTAATGCAGCTGCCATAATTTATATAAAAAAGTAAACATTGTAGTTATAACATTATGGATGTGGAAAATATTGATAAGAGAGAAGTTGGCTCTCCCTGTTTTTTCCAGTGTCAGAATTCAGGGTCAACTACTGGAGCTTAAAAGCAGGGAAAATCAGAACACTATGCCCAAATCTGAAAAACCAGGCTTAGCAATATTCACCAATTTAGAGGATTTTAAGGGAGTCTAGACAAATGTGTGCAGGATAGAGCTATTAACAACCATTAGTCTTGATGGCGGAATAGGCCTCAGAAGCTCTCCATACTAACTGGAGGTTAGTAAGTCCTTTATACACCTTCTCAGATACTGGCTGATCCAGAAAGCTGGTGAGGCCTTGGCTGACTCCACTAAAGGCTCATCCTATGTACTTAAGTTTCCTTCTTATCTCTGAATGGGCAGTTGGAAGAGAAAGAAAACCTTTAACAGCAAACAAATCAATGGCGAAAAACGGCTACATACAAGATGCCCTAAACAGCTCCCTTGCTGTTTATTACGTCCTTAACTACTCAAGATTCAGTGAATTGTTAGCGAACAACAACAACAACAACAACAACAACAACAACAAAGTTGGAAGGCACCTTGGAGGTCATCTAGTCCAACCCCCTGCTCAGGCAAGAAACCCTGGCCTATACCATTTCAGACAAATGGCTGTCCAGTCTCTTCTTAGAAACTTCCAGTGTTGGAGCATTCCCAGCTAACCGTGATAGTTTCATACGTACTTGTCAACACAGAGCAGTGTTTTTCAAATTTCAGTCAGCAAGATGTATGTTCTTCAACTTATGCTGGCTGGGGAATTCTGGGAGTTGAAGTCCACACCTCTTAAAGTTACAGAGTACAGTGATTTAGAGGAAAGATGTATGCACTTCAAAAGAAGATGCTCGTGCTGTTTTTAAAGATTCCAAAGACTTCAGTCATGCAAGCAGTAATTGCTGAAAGATTCTTAATCTTCAATCTGCAAGGAGGGATCCATATTACCTCTGTGGGAAGAATCCAGAGAA
Organism: Azemiops feae; assembly: GCA_023970755.1. Lineage (NCBI taxonomy): Eukaryota > Metazoa > Chordata > Lepidosauria > Squamata > Viperidae > Azemiops > Azemiops feae. Next base: position 1,108,765 of record JALGBA010004201.1, on the reverse strand, counting down.
AGAAATATTTTGGGGAATATTAAAAAGGCAGAATATATTTCCCCAAAGGAATAATGGAGATCTTTAAAAAGGCAAAAACTTCTCTCCTCCCCCCCCCCAGCCAGAAACCAGCTTTTAGAAATGCAGATGTAATAATCCATTCAGGAAGGTTGGAGCCAGGAAGCTAGAAATTAGGAAGACAAAGACCCTTAAAATCTACATACCCCCCACCCAAATTCTAAGGACAGGAGGATTAATAGGATTCACCCACCAATACCAAAAGGGCACACTCAGACTCAGGTCAAAGTACATGACACAGGAAATACAAAGCCTCAAACAGGAAGAGGAAACAACCTCAAGAGCCCCAGAAGGTATAAAAGCCCACCACTCTGCTCCATGTGGTCACTTTTTCCAGAGCTATCTTTCTGTCTGGCTTTCCTCTTCAATAAACTACAACTTTCTTTCTAAAGCAGTCTCCATGTTGTTTATTCCCGGCTTGGACTGGACTCTGATGAAGATTTTTTTTCTTTCAACACCTCCTAAAGGGGATTGTTCAGGCCTGGTGATCATTCTGGAACACGTGGTTAAGTTTGGATAGGATTTGAGTAGGATGCCACAAGTTGTTCATCTGAAAACAATGTGACCCAAATCCATAATTCTCTCTTACAGCCCCTATTTAGAAGAGAGCCAGTTTGTTGTAGTGGTTAAGATCTGGTCAAGAAACTAGGAGACTGTAAATTCTAGTCCCACTTTAGGCATGAAAGCTAGTTTGGTGACTTTGGGCCAATCACCAGGAGACTGTGAGTTCTACTCCTGCCTTAGGCATGAAAGCTGATTGGGTGAGTTTGGGTCATTCACTAGGCTACTGTGAATTCTAGCCCAGCTTTAGGCATGAAAGCCAGTTGGGTGACTTTGAGCCAGTCACTCTCTCTCAGCCCAACTCACCTCACAGCATTGTTGTAGGAAAAATAGGAGGAAGGAGTAATATATATGTTCATTGCCTTGAGTTACTTATAAAGTAATAAAGGCAGGATAAAAATCCAATACATAAATAAATTAATATAACTATTCATCTCACACGGACAGATTCTCTGATGTCTTCCAGAAAATCCCCTCACGCTGCAGTTGGACAGGGCCTACAAAAGAAAGATGGAAGTGGCTTCATGGAGGGTATATAATTGTCCTGTGGAATATCATCGTTTCTATCATTGAGGAAGTGATGATAAAGTTGTTGAAAGCTAGTTTGGCAAGGCCAAGCAATCAGTTTCCTAAGTTCTCTGAAACCACAATCAGCAGCCAATTGCCAATCATTCTAGATTTCTTCTGCAGGAAATATATGAGATTTATTTCGACATGCTTTTGAGTTATGGCAGCAATTCAACTCAAGCACGCCTCTAAGCCGTCAAAGTAATGCAATGTTTGCAGAACACTTAAGAGTCCCCCAAACTGAACAATAAAGCTATAAATGGCTTTTCAATGGACAACCTAATGGCATGACAACGAAGTAGGAAAACTCATCTGTCCTCTCTTAAAACAATAACCCCTCTAAACGAAGACAGTAGCACCAGAAAGCTTGTTTGAGCAACCTGCCGGAGCAGTGGAGCATGTCAACAACAGCTGCTAGACTCAGGAGAATCCCTCTGAAAAGGTTTTTTTTTCTTAGATCAAACCTGAAGATCCACTAGGCAAAGAGATGATGGAACACAGCTGCATAATGGATGGACTTAGAATCATAGAGCTGGAAGGGACCTTGGAGGTCTTCTAGTCCAATTCCCTGCCCAAAGCAGGAGTCCTTATACCATCCCGGTCAAACGGTTGACCAATTCTTTTTTTTTTTAAACCTCCAGGGATGGAATACCCACAACACCAAGAATAAATCGATGCCCTCTTTCCTATGACAGCTCTTCAAGTATCATGTCTCCCCTAAGCCAGAGGTCCCCAAACCTTTGGGCACCAGGGACCGGTTCCCTGGAGAGAGGTTTTTCTGCGGATCAGAGGGTGCGTAGTTTTGTGTGCTGCCTGCATCCAGTGGATGGGGCTTTGTTTGCTTGTGCGGACCGGTTGCTGGCATGCTGCGGCCTGGTACCGGTCCAGAGACCGGGGGTTGGGGACCCCTGCCCTAAGCCTTCTCTTCATTGGGCTAAATGAACCTAGTTCCCTTTGCTATTCACCTGCTCTGGTCCAACAAAGACCAGGGGTATGATAGTCCTGAGATGCTATCAAGATGCCCACCCCTGCCCTAAGGAATCTACAAACACATATATTGTTTTGCTCTTGTTTGGGATAAAAAATCAAAGATGAGAACGTTGGCTGGAATCCTAATATCTAGACTGGAAAGAAAGCGTATTCCCATCTAGTCCTCGACTTACAGTCATTCGTTTAGTGACCGTTCAAAGTCACAAAGGCACTGAAAAAGTGGCTTATGACCGTTCGTCACCCTTATGACCGTTGCAGCATCCCCGGGGTCCTGCAATCCAAATTCAGACGCTTGGCAACTGGCTCCTATTTATGACGGTGGCAGTGTCCCAGGGTCATGTGACCCCCTTTTGCGACCTTCGAACAAGCCATCTGGGAGAGCCAGATTCACTTAACCACTATGTTACTAGCTTAACAACGGCAGTGATTCACTTAACAATGGTAGCAAGAAAGGTCGTAAAACGGGGGCAACACTCACGGTTAGGAAAAAAGGAATGGCACAGGTTGATCTGGCATTTTGGTCCAATTCAGAGCTTCAGATTATTTGGAACAGATGCAGAGAAGAGAAAAAAGGACGAGGAGGGGACTGGAAATTAAGGAGAAACTGAGAGAACCGGATTTGTTCAAGTGTAGCTTGGAGAAAAGACTGAGGAGGGATAAAATGGCACCCTTCAAGTATATGAAATGCCCCACCGAAGATCAGAATCATTTTCCCTTGTTCCAGAGTACATAATAGGGCATAATGATCTCAAGCTACAAGGAGGCCAATTCTCATATAAATGTTAGGAAAAGTCAGAAAGCCAATTTGGTCTAGTGGTTAAAGCACTAGGCTAGAAAGCAGAAGACCCTGAGTTCTAGTCCCGTCTTAGGCACGAAAGCCAGCTGGGTGACTTTGGGCCAGTCACCAGGAGACAGTGAGTTCTAGTCCCGCCTTAGGCACAAAAGCCAGCTGGATGACTTTGGGCCAGTCACCAGGAGACTGTGAGTTCTAATCCCGCCTTAAGACATGAAAGCCAGGTGGGTGACTTTGGGCCAATCAGCAGGAGACAGTGAGTCCTAGTGCCGCCTTAGGCACGAAAGCCAGCTGGATGACTTTGGGCCAGTCACCAGGAGACTGTGAGTTCTAGTCCCGCCTTAAGATATGAAAGCCAGGTGGGTGACTTTGGGCCAGTCACTCTCTCTCATCCCAACCCACCTCACAGGATTGTTGTTGCGGGGGGAAATAGGAGGAAGGTGTATTGGATATGTTTGCCACCTTGAGTTATTTATAAAAATAATAAAAGTAAGGTATAAACAAACAAACAAACAAATCATCTGGAACATGAGTGATCTAAATCTTAATAAACTCTCCTCGGTGGACGGTCTTGAGTGGAGGCTGGGTCAACATTTGTGGGTTGTTTTATTTTGGATTGTGAAATTGCAGGAGTTTGAACAGTGGCCAAAAATATTCTTTTCCATGATATGATTCTATGTGGGAACCTATATCAGTGCTTGAAGGAAATAAATTTTGGGGTGCTGGGTTTTGAGAAGGATGGGATGAGGAAAAGTTTGAAAAAAACTGCCCTTTCCCCATGAAGGATTCTGATCAAGTGTTTCCTTAAAATTGAAAAGAACATTGCATGGAACCTGACATCATTCAATTGAAAGCTGGTGTTTTGTTTTGTTTTGTTTTACTTTCATCAGTTAGTTAGTTTTGGCCTCACATATCTCCAAAATATTTAATACCCTATCCTGCCTTGTGGCTGTTGTTCAGGTAAAATGTCACTGTGGCAAACACACAGCAAACCTTAATGACACATCTAATCTCACAATGACTTGTTGACATTATAAAAGTGCACTGCATTAGCTGCCTGCATTAAATCTGAAATTCTCATTTTGAGGGGCCTGTGAGACCTGAATTGGGGGGGGGAACGCTATTAGGATCAATAAAATATAGTGTTGATTATGTTGAAAAGTAAAGTAACATTAAAAAATAGAAAGCAAACAGTAGCTTCTTCTTTGAGGAAATTTCTCTAATGAAAAAGTTGGAGGTACTTGCAAAAAAAAACCACCCTAGGTTTGGAGAGAAAAGGTAGCCTAATGAATAAGCAGGTGAATTATTATTCTATTCTATTCTATTCTATTCTATTCTATTCTATTCTATTCTATTCTATTCTATTCTATTCTATTCCATTCCATTCCATTCCATCCCACCCCACTCCTCCACTCCATATTTTCTATTCTATTCTATTCCATTCCATTCCATTCCATCCCACCCCACTCCTCCACTCCATATTTTCTTTTCTATTCTATTCTATTCTATTCTATTCTATTCTATTCTATTCTATTCTATTCTATTCTATTCCATTCCATTCCATTCCATATTTTCTATTCTATTCTATTCTATTCTATTCTATTCTATTCTATTCTATTCTATTCTATTCTATTCTATTCTATTCTATTCTATTCTATTCTATTCTATTCTATTCTTATTCTAGTCCATTCCATTCTTATTCTATTCTTATTCTATTCATTATTCCACTCCATTCCATATTTTCTATTCTATTCTATTCTGTTCTGTGCTCTGCTGTTCTGTTCTGTTCCAATCCATTAGCATTGCAGGTAGTCCCCGATTTACGACCACAGTTGAGCAACATTTCTTTTTGTGACTTTTCTTGCCACAGCTGTTATGTGAAGCATTGCAGTTGTTAAGTTAGTAACACGGTTGTTAAATGAATCTTGTTTTCCCATTGACGTTGCTTGTCAGAAAGTCATAAAAGTTGATTACGTGACCCCGGGATTCTGCAACCGTCATAAATATGAACCAGCTGCCAAGTGGCTGAATTTCGATCACATGACAAGGGGGCAATGGTCTTAAGCATGAAAAACCGTCACAAGTCACTTTTTTCAGTGCCGTTGTAACTTCGAAGAGTCACTAAATGGATGGCTGTAAGTAGAGGACTTACCTGTATTATCAAGTTTATTTGCCCCCCATCTCACGGTTCAAGGGGACTCTGAGCAGCTAACTTATCAAATTAACTAACAATATAATAATAATAATAATAAAGTTGGAAGGGACCTTGGAGGTCATCTAGTCCAACCCCCTGCTCAAGCAGGAAACCCTATACCATTTCAGACAAATGGCTGTCCAGTCTCTTCTTAAAAATTTCCAGTGTTGGAGCCTTCACAGCTTCTGGAGGCAGGTTGTTCCACTGATTAATTGTTCTAACTGTCAGGAAATTTCTCCTTAGTTCTAGGTTGCTTCTCTCTTTGGTTAGTTTCCATCCGTTGCTTCTTGTCCTGCCTTCAGGTGCTTTGGAGAATAGCCTGACTCCCTCTTCTTTGGGGCAGCCCCTGAGATATTGGAACACTGCTATCATATCACCCCTCGTCCTTCTCTTCATTAAACTAGACATACCCAATTCCAGCAACCGTTCCTTATATGTTTTAGCCTCCAGTCCCCTAATCATCTTTGTTGCTCTTGATTTATATTAGTTTTACTTGTAACTCTCTGTATGTCGTTATTGCTTTCCTTCTTATATCTTGCCTTTGGTTATATTTATATTCTCTCACTAAGCTTTCCTAAAGTGCAGCATTGCATAACTGCACAGCTACAGATAGTCCTTGAGTTACGAGCAGTCACTTAGCAACCATTTGAACTGACGATGGTCTTCCCTGGGGGTACTTACAATACCACCTGGATTCGAAGTTCTGAGGGCTGCCCCCCCCATAATCACATGACCACGCTTCAGTTGCTTGGCAACCAGGTTGAATTTACGGCCATTTGCAGTGTCATGCAGTCACATGATTACATTTTACAACATTTGGGCTGAAATTCCAATCAATTGGGAAGACATAAGATTGCAGAAAATGTCGTTACCTTAAGAAAACTAGGAAAACACTGGAAAAACGGGATCCTTTGCTACTTCCTCCGGCTCCAGCTATCTGACTATCTTTGGAACTATCTTTGTATGTTTTCGCTGCAACATTTTGAGTGTCCCAGCCTGCCCTGAAACAACCTTTTTTGGACCCTTTGTCTATCTTGGGAAGGCCATCCACTTAGCCATTAATTAACCCCCCCCAAAAAAAGGATGTTTCTTGAATCTGAATTGCCATAATGAGGATTATTTAGCGCCATAGAGAAGCATCAACCCCAGGTACAAATAAGCTGCTAGGGGAAATGTTAAAATGACCGGACTAGCTGCATTAGCTAATGTTTGGATTTTATTTAAGGCAAAATGAATCAGACTGAGAGGCACAAAGGATCTCCAGTGCTGAGGTTTTAGTAACCTGTCTAGAGCTTCTGCTTAATGGATTTATTCCCAGGGCTTTGAAAGGCAGCCAGATAATTAAGCAAAGGGCATTGAAAGTCTCTGAAAGCTCAGTGCTATAGCAACGCCGGCTTTACATCAGGCTAGTTTCAAATAATACCGTCTTAGGGATCAGCCTGTAGAACACAGATATTTATCTGCCATTATACAAGCGGATCTGACGTTTTGCACCAAAATGCATGATTCACAGAAGGAAGGAAGTTCTTTTCCCTTTTTTTAAAAAAGATTAATTCTGGATGCAGGTACTCCTTGACTTACAAGTTTGTTTAATGACCGTTCGAAGTAACGACGCCACTGAAAAAAGTGACTTACGACTGTTTTTCACACTTACGACCGTTGCAGCCTCCCCACGGTCACATGATCAAAATTCAGACGCTTGGCAACTGACTCATATTTATGACAACTGCAGTGTCCCGGGGGTCATGTCATCCCCTTTTACAACCTTCTGACAAGCAAAGTCAATGGGGAAGCCAGATTCACTTAACAACTGTGTTACTAACTTAACACATGCAACAATTCACTTAACAACGGTAGCAAGAAAGGTCGTAAAATGGGGCAAAACTCACTTAACAGCTGTCTCACTTAGCAACAGAAACGTTGGGCTCAAAATTGTGGTTGTAAGGTGAAGACTACCTATATAGCCTTCCACCTTACAATCAGAACACAAGTCCAGGTTGATTTCATATTGGCCAGCCAGGAGTCCTGCACACTAGAAATGGAAATTTAATTCTTTTCGACTCGTAGGAACTCGCAATCATAGAAACAGGGAATCAATGTGACTGATTGAATCGATTTATATGGCTGCTCATCTTATATATGTGACTTCAGGCAGCTAGACAGAGAGAGAGAGACAGGGTGATAAGGGGGTTTCTGAAATTTGTCCCTCCTAGAGGGTCCGCAGGAGCAGTGAAAAAAAATAAAATGATACAGTAATCACAAAAACCACACAAACTCCTGCCTTGAATCATACACAGTAGTCCTCGACTTACGACCACAATTGAGCCCAACAATTCTGTTATGCAGCGAAACATTTAAGTGCATTTTGCCCCATTTTGCGACCTTTTTTGCCACAGTTGTTAAGTGAATCACTGCAGTGGATTAAGTTAGTAACACGGTTGTTAAGTGAATCTGGCTTCCCCATTGACTTTGCTTGTGAGAAGATCACAAAAGGGGATCACGTGACCTTGGGACACAGCAACGGTCATGAATGTGAACCAGTTGCCGAGCATCCGAATTTTGATCACGTGATCACGGGGATGCTGCAAAGGTCATAACTGAAAAACAGTCATGTCACATTTTTCAATGCCATTGTGACTTTGAACAGTCGCTTAACAAACTGTTGCAAGTCGAGGATTACCTGTATACAAGGGGCAGGCTTTAACCTTAGTCATGGCCACCATCTTGATGCACATCTCACTATTGCACACTCTGTTGCCTTCCAATACAGCTGGTGCAGCATTGCTACCTGCCTATTATTTTCAGAAGGTAACTAATTCAGTCCCTTGATAAGAGCATCCACCACTCACTCAGTCCATCCATCCATCCATCCATCCATCCATCCATCCATCCATCCATCTCCTTCTTCTCCCCCTCCTCCTCCTCCTTCTTCCCCCTTTCCTTCCCCCTCTTCCTCCTTCTCCTCAGACTTTGTTGTTGTTGTTACTTGCAAAGTCGTGTCCAACCCATCGCCATCCCGTGGACAACGTTCCTCCAGGCCTTCCTGTCCTCTACCATCTTCTGGAGTCCATTTAAGCTCACGCCTGCTGCTTCAGTGACTCCATCCAGCCACCTCATTCTCTGTCGTCCCCTTCTTCTTTTGCCCTCCATCTTTCCCAGCATTAGGCTCTTCTCCAGTGAGTCCTTCCTTCTCATTAGGTGGCCAAAGTACTTGAGTTTCAATTTCAGGATCTGGCCTTCTAAAGAGCAGTCGGGGTTGATCTCCTCTAGGACTGACCGGTTTGATCGCCTTGCAGTCCAAGGGACTCACAGGAGTCTTCTCCAGCACCATAGTTCAAAGGCCTCCATTCTTTGGCGCTCAGTCTTTCTTATGGTCCAACTTTCACAGCCATACATTGCAACTGGGAAAACCATGGCCTTGACTGTACATACTTTTGTTGGCAGGGTGATGTGTCTGCTTTTTAGTATGCTGTCTAAATTTGCCATAGCTTTCCTCCCCAGGAGCAAGCATCTTTTAATTTCTTCGCTGCAGTTCCCATCTGTGGTGATCTTGGAGCCCAGGAAGATAAAATCTGTCAATACCTCCATTTCTTTCCCATCTATTTGCCAGGAATTGAGAGGGCCGGATGCCATGATCGGACTTTGTAGGAGCTTAATAAAGGTATTACATAAGCTTTGAAACTTTTGTTATGTCCTGTTATGTCCTAGCTTGCCTTTTCCATTGTCCATTGACCCCAGGAGAGGGCAATACAGAGAGAGGGCAGTGATGAAGGAGAAAAAAAAAAAGCTTTTACCACAGAGATTTCTGTTTCTTTGTGACCTTGATGAGAAATTCTAGGGGTGACTCAGAATTAAATCTGAAATGAGTATGCATCATGCAGATTATTTTCAGTTTCCAAAGATTCGACAGGGAAAACCCACACCTTTGTCATTAATCAATTTGTGCTGTATTCTTAAAAACTCCCTTACGAGTAATACAGAAAAATAAAAAAAGGAACTGCGAAAAGCCATAACTGTTTGGAAAGTTACAATGAGTTTTATATTTACTGTGTTTTCCTGTTGGTTTTCATTTTAATTCTGAATCCAGAGCATTAGGATTTCTTTCCATTATATATAAAAAAAAAAGAATGACAATTGTAAATCCAGTTGACGGTCTTAAAGTAGAAAAAGATTGTTTCAAATTCCATACTTTCTCCTAAAACACCTAAAGCCAGTGCTTAGAAAGTTAGAATTGTCAGCCTTGTTTGGTGGTTGAATGGGAGACCACAGGGAGATCCCAAATCTATAGACTACACTATTCTGGGAGAAGGCAGTGGGTACCTACTTCTTGCAATAGGGAGACCAAATAACCTTAAGAAAAAGGAGGAAAAACTACAACAGATGGTCCTCAATTTAAAACCATTAATTTTAAGACTCTTTGAAGTTACAATGGCACTGAAAAATGGGACGTACAACTTGTCCTTAGACTTACAACCCTCGTAACATTCCCCACAGTCACACCCTCAAAATTCACACACTTGGTAACTGGCATATTTATTGTCAGAGCATGCACAGTCTTACTGCGCTGAGGTAACCCAGAAGTAAATACAGTACACAGTGGTTTGTATTTAAATGGTGGTTTATATTACACTATATCTACAAATATACACTAGGAACAAAAAACATACACGTGGTGAAACAGCAAACTCCAATATACAGCAATTACAGCAGTCAAATGGACAAGAGAAAAAGACTTCAGCCAGTCCTTCCCTTTTATACTCAAACTCTTAAAGGGATACACACACCTGCTGAGTCATTCCTATTATTGCACCATCCACATTACATTACATCTTTACATAAGCTGTTAAGCTGTTAAATCATTAAACCTTGTCATTTATGATGGTTGCAGCATCCTGCATTGTGTGTTCACCCTTTGCAACCTTCCCAACTGACTTTTGACAAAGTCAATAGGCGTCAGATTCGCTTAATGACCGTGTGATTCACTTAACAACTGCAATGATTTGCTTAAATGGCCAAAAAAAACCCCCCATAAAATGGGACATACACTTAGCAATCATCTTGTTTAGCGTAGCGACAGAAATTCTGGTCCAAACTGTGGTGAATTCTTATGGCCCCTTCCAGTTCTGAATCATCAAGGACTATAAAAAGAAATTGCTAAAATGGTCAAACGAGTCGAACAGGTTTCCCCTGGCAGATGGTTGTTCTGGAGATTACTTGCTTGATCAGATTAGCCTGATCAAGAACGGAGGAATATCTGAATGGGACTGCTGAATGAGATCATCCTGACGAAAGAAGACAATATTAAGGTCTGGGCACAAAAGAAAGCAACAAAAGAAACGTGTGAGGTTATTAGAATCAACTCCAGACAGCCTTCTTGTAAAGGGAGCTAAGTAAGCCTGGAAAAGCAAGCAAACATCTCATTGCTTGATGTCTGTGGAGATTCTCAGTCATCCAGGTCAGGGTTGTCCCAAAGGTGCTTTTTCAAGGCAACTGGACTCCCCCCGCCCTTGAAAACATTATGCTTCTCATCCAAGAAGCTTCTGTAAGAACTGAAGAAGCTTCTTGCATGAGAAGCGAAAGGTTTTCAAGGAAAAATAAAAAACCAAGAAAGTCCAGTTGCCTGGACTTGGGGATCTCACTGCTTGGAAAACTTGGGGATCTCACTGCTTGGAAAACTGGGGTGCACCCAAGAATGCACCTTGGGGGTCTCACTGCTTGCAAAACTGGGGTGCACCCAAGAATGCAATGGGGAGGGGGAGCCACAACACAGATACAGACACTCAGTTTTGTGAAAGGTCTAGTTAGAAAATGAAAGAAGGATCAAGGACAGCAATAGAAGACATCTACCTGATTTTAGAAAGGTACAAGTTAAATCAGGGGTCCTCAAACTTGGCCACTTTAAGACTTGTGGACTTCAACTCCCAGAATTCCCCAGCCAGCCATGCTGGCTGGGGAATTCTGGGAGTTGAAGTCCACAAGTCTTAAAGTGGCCAAGTTTGAAGACCCCTGCCACACACTATGTTTTACTGTGTTGCAGAAGCCACTTTAGATCCCTTAGCATTCCTAGTCAATATAATACATGCTGGCTGGGGAATTCTGGGAGTTGAAGTCCACAAGTCTTAAAGTGGCCAGGTTTGAGGACCCCTGAGTTAAATGGAATTGGCTCATTATATGATTTTTGCTTTTGGGGAATTTACTTTCTGGTGAGCATGGAGCTATTTTGGAAGCCATCCGTGACAGATAAAACATTGTGAAGAGGTTATTTTTTCCATAGCCAAGAATTCAGATTCTTTCCTGCAGGCTGCAAGCTGGCAATGCTGTAAAGGATTGAAGCCCAGGCAATGAAGTTTGGATGGTCTCCAGATTCAGCATCAGACAGGTCTTTAAGATGCCCTCTGGTGAAAGGAAGATGTAATGGGGAAGGAGGGAAGGCAGGAAAATAAGAAGGAGAGAAGCAAATCAAGAGAGAAAAGCCAGGGATAATATTTTCACCCCAAATGACTGTAATGTTACAGGTGGTCCTCAACTTACAATCAGAATTTCTGTTGCTAAAACAAGGCAGTTGAGTCACACCTGATTTTACAACATTTTTTTTGCCATGGTTGTTAAGAAAATCACTGCAATTGGTAAGTGAATCACACAGTTGCTAACTGAACCCACTTCCCCCATTGACTTTTGTTTTGTTGCAGGCAGGCTGGGAAGATTGCAAATAGCAGTCAAGTCACCCTGAGAAGCTACATCTGTCATAAGTACCTGCCAGTAGCCAAGAGCCTGGATTTTGATCATGTGACCGTGGGGGTGCTGTGATGGTCGTAAATGCAAGGGAGGGGTTGTAAGCCACTTTTTTCATTGACCCTGTAACTACAAATGGTCGCTAAATGAATGGTTGTAAGTCAAGGACCACCTGTACTAGATTTTGGTTGCAAACAGCGAATGGAATGGAATGGAATGGAATGGAATGGAAGAGAAGAGAAGAGAAGAGAAGAGAAGAGAAGAGAAGAGAAGAGAAGAGAAGAGAAGAGAAGAGAAGAGAAGAGAAGCTGGAAGGGACCTTGGAGGTCTTCTAGTCCAGCCCCCTGCTCAAGCAGGAAATCCTATACCATTTCAGACAAATGGTTGTCCAGACTTTTCTTAAAAACTTCCAGTGTTGAGCATCCACTGATTAATTGTTCTGTCAGGAAATTTCTTCTTAGTTCTAGGTTGCTTTTCTCCTTGATTAGTTTCCCTCCATTTCTTCTTGTCCTGCCCTCAGAATAGCTTGACTCCCTCTTCTTTGTGGCAACCCCTGAGATATTGGAACACTGCTATGATGTCACTCCTAGTCCTTCTTTTCATTAAACTAGACATACCCAATTGCAACAACCGTTCTTCATATGTTTTAGCCTCTAGTCCCCTTATCATCTTCGTCGCTCCTCTCTGCTATGAAAATTCTACAGAAAACTGCAGCAAAGAACTCCGGAAAAATCTTTGCTGCCATTAGTTGTTATCCAGATGTTTGCAGTCCAGATCTGATACCCCAGGTGAAAATACAAAGGCTAGGCACAAATGGCACATATCATTATGTCCTTTAATTTTATTCAGTCTTCCCTGCCCTCAAAGGATAGGGCTGGTCCTGAGCTGGCTACTTGGCAGTCTTTACTGTTCTGTTTCTAAGAGACCAAATTAAAAAACAACTCAGCTGCAGACCCACCAAATCTGAAGGTTACAGTGATCTTTGTGATCACACACACACACAATCCAGAGAACGCCCTTTCTTGTCTCTTCTCAAAAGATAGAAGAATCTGCTGACAAGCAACTGTGCTCCATCACTAAGCTCAACACCTCTAAAGTTATTCTTTCACTGACCCGCAGTGCGTAGACACCATCCAAGCATCCAATGGCAACGTGCCTTCCAGCCATCTCCCAAGGGAGTCGTCCAATCCAATTCCAAGGACAAATCCCCCCTCCCCCTCACAGTATTTATAGCAGTATTTCTGTATCCTGGTGACAAAAGCGTCAAAGCATCTAAAATGTTTGTGCAACCAACATCAACAGGAAGCCAAGAATGGAACCGGTATCTCAGGGGGCCAAGAGAGAGCTTGCTTTTGGGGTTGAGAGATCTGGTGGAAGATGCGATCAAGGTGTTGAAGGGGGAAAAAATCTTCATTAGGGTCCAGTCCAAGCCGGAAATAAACAAATATGGAGACTGCTTTAGAAAGAAGGTTGTAGGTTATTGAAGAGGAGAGTCAGACAGAAAGATGGCTCTGGAAAAAAAAGTAGGGAGCACATGTAATAGGGAGTGGGTTTTTATACCTTCTTGGGCTTTTGTTTGGAGTTGTTTCTGTGGCATGAACTCTGACCCGAGTCTGAGTGTGCCTTTCTGGTATTCTGATGGTGGTGGGTTAATGCTATTATGTCCCAAAGGTCATATCCTGCTTCCCTGGGGGTGTGGCTGATGACTGTTGGACTATTTTGTGTGTGGGACTGTTGATTCTAGGGATCTTTCTTTCTAATCCCAGCTTCCTGGCTCCAATCTTTCTGACAAGATTATCACATCTGCATTTCTGCAGACCTGGTTTCTGTTTAGGGCAGAGAGACTTGGGGTGTGTGTGTGTGTGTGTTGGTTTCTGCCTTTAAAATCCTTTGGGGAAATATATTCTGCCTTTTTAATATTCCCAAAAATATTTCTTTCTCTCGATTGTTCCCACAAAGGCCATGTGCTATCCACTCATCTGCAGTTATGAGAGTGTGTTGTGGTCACAATGATGGCTGTTGCTGAGATGGTTCATTGAAAAACTCCAGCTTGTCAAAACAGAGGATAGTGGTTAAGCTGTTTCCCCCTCTCTCCTGTTCTTCCATGGAGACACATAGAATGACTTCAATTGAAAACTAGCAACTGCTTTCCAAGCAGATCCTGCCTCTGGATGTTTCCCAAAACATCCCAAATGGATGCATCTTCCTTGCAAACAGCAATCTAAAGACAAAAAATATAAACCAACTTTCTCCAGTGCTCTGTGGCTGAAGAGGTCCAGGACACATCTGGACACAAAAATCTGGACATGGGGAAGGTTAGTGCAGAGGACTGCAGCAAAATTCCAACTATTCGTTTAGTGGCTGTTCGAAATAAAAATGGCCCTGAAAAAGTGACTTAGGGCTATTTTTCACACTTACGACCGTTGCAGCATCCCCATGGTCATGTGATCAAAATTCAATGCTTTGGTAACTGGCATGTATTTATGACGGTTGCAGTGTCCCGGGGTCACGTGATCACCTTCTGTGACCTTCTGGCAAGCAAAGTCCACGGGGAAGCCAGATTCACTTACCAACCGTATTTCTAACTTAACAACTGCAGTGATTCACTTAGCAACTGTGACAAGGTCGGTCATAAAATGAAGCAAAACTCACTTAACTGTCATGCTTAGCAACAGAAATTTTGGGGCCCGTTGTTATAAGTCGAGGACTTCCTGTAATAAACTTTTTTTTTTTCAGTGTCACTCCCATTTTGTGCTCCTTTAAAAGGAGGATGTGGCTCCCTGGGACCTGATGACTGAGCAATATTTATTACACTCTCTATTCCACCTTCCGGAAGAAAATGATTCAGCAGCTTTTTAAAAATGACACAAACTTCTCTATCATCAACACAATCCTATGCAAGTTTAGCCTGGGACTAACCTTAGAAACAGGAACCAGAGGTTAGTTAGAGCCACACATCATACTGTTATAATTCAACCATGATTTATTAAGAAAACCATGATTGTCTGGGTTGGTAAATGGCATTATGACTTAAACCAATGGTTAGGAGCCAGAAGGGTTGGATTGAGGAAGCATTTGTCAAAACTGAACAAGTCACATTCTGGAATAATGTTATAGGTCAGTGTTTTTCAACCTCAGGCATGTTAAGGTGTATGGACTTCAATTCCCAGAATTCCCCAGCTGGAATTCTGGAAGCTGAAGCCCACACACCTTAAAGCAGGGGTGTCAAACTCGCAATGTGACATGTCACTACGTATCGCGACTTTTTTGCCATTGCCGGCAATGGGGTGGGTGCAGTTTTGCTATGATGCATCCGGCCCGCTGGCCGGCAGTTTGACACCCCTGCCTTAAAGTGACTGAGGTTGAGAAACACTGTTGTGTGTGCATGACCATATTTGACTTAATACATATCATATAATAAAATATGAATAAATAAATAAAATTTGAACTATGGTGCTGGAGAAGACTCCTGCGAGTCCCCTGGACTGCAAGGTGTTCAAACCGGTCAGTCCTAGAAGAGATCAACCCCGACTGCTCTTTAGAAGGCCAGATCCTGAAGTTGAAACTCAAGTACTTTGGCCACCTAATGAGAAGGAAGGACTCACTGGAGAAGAGCCTAATGCTGGGAAAGATTGAGGGCAACAGAAGAAGGGGATGACAGAGAATGAGGTGGCTGGATGGAGTCACTGAAGCAGTAGGCGTGAGCTTAAATGGACTCCAGAAGATGGTAGAGGACAGGAAGGCCTGGAGGAACATTGTCCATGGGGTCGCGACTTCATAACTAACAACAACAACATAATAAAATATAAAGAAATATCTGATCTAATTGACCATTGTGTCATGCTGTTTAAGACGGGTGAATTTTGATAATAACAGGTTGACCCACACCCAGGTTTCTCCCCTCTTTATCATTTTCCCCATTGAACCTGCTGTTCTCACTTTCGCTGACCAACTGGTTCTATCTTGTTGTCAATGTTTGCCTACCTGCCTTAAAAAGCCGCTGCTTTAACAGGTCATCTGCTTGGCCTTTATATGAACCACACCCAGAGCAAATAACTCTGCCATAGAAGAACTACTGAGATATGAAATACTGAGACACACCGAGCCTTTAAATTTACAAGGATCCTTCGAGATGCCGTATTTAATACAACCTACGGCATAAAAAAAATCCTAAGTCACAGAATCGTGGAACTGGAAAGAACCACAACTGTATTAAATTTAACCCTCTGTGATATGATATGCAGAAAAATTCAGCTATTCTCAGGATCAGTGGTCTTCAAACTTAGCAACTTTAAGACTGGTGGACTTCAATTCCCAGAATTCCCTAGCCAGCCTCGACAAGCAAAGCCAGCAGGGTTTTGCAAATGATGATTGTGTGACTGCAGGACACCGCAACAATCTGATACTCTCCTAACAGTGACAAATGGAACAGCCTGTCGTAAGCTGGTGTTCAGTATGATGTTCCATATTATGACATCACTTAGTAATGGAGTTCACGGTTTGTCAGTGAGAATTACTTGTATTGTCATAAAATAGGCCACTGTTTCTGTTCCCCAATCCTGCAAAAACTGACCTGTTATGTCACCCACACAACAGCAATAACAAGGAGCTAAGTCTCCCTGCCGTATCTAAAATTGCTGCAAATCCTGGATGAGCAAATAATTCCTCACCTCCGTTTTATGACAAGGAAAAAATGCTTGTGTACATTCAGACGTGCATACTAATACACACCAATCTCCATCTTCACTTTCTATAAATATGGTCGGATACAGAAAAAAAAAATCAGAGCACTTCCTATGAGGTGGAGCTGAAAAGCCATCACAGCACCATTCCTTTAAAAGCCCTTCTTAAACCTGGAGCCGGGAGATGAGATTAGGTAGCAGTTCCTAGAAACTGGTAAATCCCCAAGATTTGCAGTCTTTCAAACAAAATACTATTTTCCCTATGGATTCAAATACACTGCAAAATAAGCCAGAAATTACTTGTCAGCTCTCAGTGTCATCACATGAAATCAAAAAGTCCAGAGATGCTCTTGAACTTATGCCGATTCCTTATTTGTGTAGAAGAGCCACAATCTCTAGGCAGACATCTCTTTAAATCCATCATCTGGCAAACTAGGGATGATTTAGGAGAATATTATAGTAGAAGACGAGTAACTATTACTGCTGAAGCTTGACTATTCTTTCATCTTCCTGGCAGTTACCATTTATTTCAATTAAAAGAAAGGCTCTTATACCAGGTGAGCATTGAAATGGCTTTAAGTTTAGCCATTATGATGTGAGAAGACAGTGTCATGTCTTCTGCGCATCATAAAGCAGCTTAAGGACTAGCTATCAACAGGTTGGCTTAGTGCAAAGTAAAGCAGGAGGAGAGGAGAGAGGAGAAGAAGAGGGAGAGGGCAAGGAGAGGAGAGAAAAAAATTTAAAAAAAGAGGTAAACTAATTAACAGGTGGGGGTAAAATTAATCTAGGTGCCTTGAAGATCTCTGCTTTATTTGGAAATTAAAGAAGCCTGTGAGATGGAAATGTTATTTTGTTTAGGCACCACACTGCAAGTTAGGTCTCTGTTGACTTTACCGATTGACTTTTCTTTCAAGATCCTAACGGCCAGTATGAACTTTAGAAGAATCCTGTTGGATCAGGTTGTAGGTCCATCTAGTTCACTCTGGTAGACCATTAGATAGTCAACTGGAAGCAACTAGGATGCTCACCAGCCTGAGCTATAGGGAACAATCCCATTTCAGGATCATTTCCCAGAAGCCAAAACTTGAAGAGGTGCTGCCTCTGAAACAGGATCAATGTCACCCAGTAATGTTCCTCCAAAAACCCCACTGAGAATCAACCATATTGGCTGCCTGTGGCTACCACAGAATGCCCCCACTTTAATGGGGCAAGACTGTACTTCCTTGGGTCATTCTTGACCTTAACCTTGCATCTGAAGATGCCCTCAAGACCTCCTAACCCAAAAGAAGCCTTCCCTTGTTATCTATGTCAAGCATGATGTCATAACCCCTTATCATCCTATTTTCTTAAAAGGAGAACATTTATAGCTCAGGGTGGAACTGTGGGGTCCTTGGTGCTCTCTTGAGCTTGGTGGTTTTCTTGCAGATGTTCCATTACCCAAGTCTAGCACTGATGATGTTACTAGTTTGGGTAATGAAATATCCGCAAGAAAACAAGCTCAGCGAGTACCAGGGACTCCTCATTAATAGCCATGTTTAGCATTGTAATTGTTGGGTATGATGGGACTCTCTCCTCCCCTGGATATCCTCCATTAAAGAATGTCCATTTCTCCCAGAACTTCTGGAAGATGCAGCTGAAGGCTCTAGATTGGCAGGGAGACATAGCCATGGTTTTAAGAAAATTAATTATTTTCTCTGGCATTGCGTCAAGACTCCTGCCCCCTCCCGGCTCATGCTGTGATCTGCTTCAGACAGACTTTAATTCTGATACTGAAGTTTATCACAATGAACTAACTAAGATTCAAGGCACAGGGAAAGCCAGAATGTTTGATGTATAGATAGCCCTCGAGTTACGATTGTAATTGAGCCTGCCAATTATGATTGTTAAGTTGTGAATGTTGTAAAGCAGGTCACCCGCACAAGCATCCCAATTTTACAATCTTTTTTGCAACGGTCATTAAGCAAAGGCTGCAGTTGTGAAGCGAGCCCATTGTTTGCTACGGGGTGTTTTTGCTGGAAACTGGAAGTAAATGCCAGTTTTCAGTGAAAACATAAACCATGGTTATGTCACCATGGGATGCTGCAAATGTCCATCAGTGCAGGCCAATTACTTGAAACCTGTTCATGTGGCTGCAGCAGGGGGCAGCCATTGGAACCAGGTTGAAAGGACCTTGGGTGGGGGCCCGTCGTAACTTTGAATGTGTAGAGATGACCAGGCTGAGCCCGAGGGAGGGGTCAAACGCATCATCAGTCATGAGTCCCTTCAAGCCCACAAGAGAATCAAGTCCAGCCCATCGTGAATTCTTTATCTACCGCTAAATTGCTTTGACTGGTAGTAGTTCAGATTAATGTCGAACACCAGGGAAATCAGGAGACCCAGGCAGTTCAAATGGGAGAATGAAACAGGAATAATAGGAATAGGAATAATAGGAATAGGAATGGAATAGGAATAAAGGGAATAGAATGGAATGGAATGGGAATGGGAATAGGATAGAATTTGGAAAGGACCCTGGAGGTCTTCTAATCCAACTCCTGCTCAAGCAGGAGACCTTATACCATTTTAGACAAATGGTTGTTCAGTCCTTTCTTAAAAGCTTCCAGTGTTGGAGCACCCACAACTTCTGAATCCAAGATACTGTAAACTTAAGCTGTCTTATAAGAATCTGGTCAAAGCAATTTGGCGGTATATAAGGAATTCATGGTGGGCTGGATTTAGATTTCCTGTGCGCAAGAAGGGACTCATGATTGATGACGCGTTTGACCCCTCCCTCAGGCTCAGCCTGGTCATCTCCTACAGAATGGTTGCTAAGCGACCAATTGTAAGTTGAGGGCTATCTATGCAGCCTTATATTTCCCCTGGATCAGGGGTGGGGAACCTTGGCTCTTTTATGACTTGTGGACTTCAACTCCCAGAATTCCTGAGCCAGCATCCTGCTGGCTCAGGAATTCTGGGAGTTGAACTCCACAAGTCATAAAAGAGCCAAGGTTCCCCACCCCCTGCCTTGGATGAATAAATAAGTTTCACTTTTGCTAAGATCAGTGGTTCCTAAGATGGGGTTTCCCCCTTTGAGTCAGATCACCTCCTGACATCTCTTGATTTATGTTCTGAACTTCACATTTTCTTGATACTGACCCCGAATCCTTCTTTACAGCACATGCAAGAGCTGGATTAAACATCATGCTAAGGATCTAAAGAGCAAGCAGTAGTGTAAGTAAAAATAGATGCGCGCATAATCTTACCCAGGTAATCTTGGCGGGATACTACTAGCTTCCGTGCTACTTTTAAAAAGGAAGATATGAATATTCACAATATAATCTCTAGACATCTACAAAGTGCCTTTGTTCCTCCCTGGAACGTCTCTGCATAATGTATTAAGGCAGATTTCTTCGGTTACCACACGAACTCAAATCATGCCTTCATTTTTAACTATTTAGTAGCATTCTGATCTCTCTCGACAGCCGTGCCAAGAATAACTTAGAACATTCCTCACCCAAATGTTGGATGCAGTCCCAACTCCTTTTTAAGAATAGTTATTGAGTTGTAATTTTAAACGGTAATAATACGGGGAGGAATCCTATTAACCACTGTAATTTAGAGAGGAAGTCTGGTGTAGTGGTTAAAGGTGCCAGGCTTGAAACGGAGAGAATTCTGGCTTCTAGTTCTGCCAGGCACTAAGTTAGCTGGGTGACCTTGGGCCAGTCCCTCTCTCTCTCTCAGCTCTGGGACAAAGAAACGGGCCAGGGCAAACTACTATCTGAAATCTTGCCAAGAAAAATGTAGGGACGTGTCCAGGCAGTCACCAGGAATCTCCACTGACCCGAAGGCACACGCGCGCGCACGCACGCACACACACACACACAAACTTAACCGTTATTGTGAAACTTTGAATTCCATTCCTGGCCATACCAGCTCATGCCTTTAATCCTGGCAAAGAAGAGCTAAAGGAATTAGCTTGCCATTTTAGAAAAACATGTAGACATCACCCTGCCAACAAAAGTACGTATAGTCAAGGCCATGGTTTTCCCAGTTGCAATGTATGGCTGTGAAAGTTGGACCATAAGAAAGGCTGAGCGCCAAAGAATGGAGGCCTTTGAACTATGGTGCTGGAGAAGACTCCTGCGAGTCCCCTGGACTGCAAGGCGATCAAACCGGTCAGTCCTAGAGGAGATCAACCCTGACTGCTCCTTAGAAGGCCAGATCCTGAAGTTGAAACTCAAGTACTTTGGCCACCTAATGAGAAGGAAGGACTCACTGGAGAAGAGCCTGATGCTGGGAAAGATGGAGGGCAATAGAAGAAGGGGATGACAGAGAATAAGATGGCTGGATGGAGTCACTGAAGCAGCAGGCGTGAGCTTCAATGGACTCCAGAAGATGGTAGAGGACAGGAAGGCCTGGAGGAACGTTGTCCATGGGGTCGCGATGGGTCGGACACGACTTCGCAACTAACAACAACATTAAGGCTTTTAAGAATTCCCAGCATATATTTTTTTAGCTACAATTTTAGCTTTCAATTTGGAAAACTTTTTAGAAGCATAGATAGCTAAGATGGTGCAGTAGAAGAAAGGGCATTTATATTGCAGAAAAGGGTCTGGCCTTAGCCTCAGAGGAGAGTGACAAAGCTTGACCAGGTAGCAAACATCTCCAAATTTCATATATTTATTAGATTTTTATCCTGCTTTTATTACTTTATGAGAAACTCAAGATGGCCAACACACCCAATACTCGTTCCTTCTATTTACCCCACAAACAACCCTGAGAGCTGGATTGGGCTGAGACAGTGTGATTGGGCCAAAGTCACCCAGCTGGTTTTCATGCCCAAGGCAGGACTAGAACTCAGTCTCCTGGTGATTCGCCCAAAGCCACCCAGCCGACTTTCATGCCTAAGGTGGGACTACAGGAAGTTTCAAGTGAGACTAGAACTCACAATCGCCTGGTGATTGGCCCAAAGTCATCCAGTCAGGTTTCATGCCCAAGGCAGGACTAGAACTCACAATCTCCTGGTGATTGGCCCAAAGTCATCCAGTCAGGTTTCATGCCCAAGGCAGGACTAGAACTCCCAATCTCCTGGTGATTGGCCCAAAGTCATCCAGTCAGGTTTCATGCCCAAGGCAGGACTAGAACTCACAATCTCCTGGTGATTGGCCCAAAGTCATCCAATCAGGTTTCATGCCCAAGGCAGGACTAGAACTCACAATCTCCTGATGATTGGCTCAAAGTGATCCAGTCAGGTTTCATGCCCAAGGTAGGACTAGAACTCACAATCTCCTGGTGACTGGCCCAAAGTCACCCAGCCTGCTGTCATTCCCAAGGCGGGACTAGAACTTTCAGTCTCCTAAAGGTGCTTTTTTTCAGGAGGCAACTGGACTTTTCTTGTCTTTTTTTGAAGACGTTTCGCTTCTCATCCTAGAAGCTGCTTCAGCTCTGACAGAAGCATTCCCCCACCATCCAGTCATAGCTGAAGAAGCATCTTGGATGAGAAGCGAAACGTCTTCAAAGAAAAACAAGAAAGTCCAGTTGCCTCCTGAAAAAAAAGCACCTTTGGGACAAGCATGACCTGGATGATTGAGAATCTCCATAGACTTTCAGTCTCCTAGTGACTGGCCCAAAGCCAACTTTCATGCCTAAGGCAGGACTAGAACTCACCACCTCCTAGTTTCTAGGCCAGCACCTTCACCACTGTCCCAAACTGGCTCTCGGCTGCTTCTGCTGCCCAACATTTACAAAAAAGTTGGCTTGTTTGCAAGGGCATGGCAAGGCTGAGTGCCAGCTAGGTAAGATACCTATCAGAGTACCTTGGGCAATATGGTGGGAAAGTAAGCTCTGTGGCTACATGTTCCACGTTGCCTCCCTTTGGAAGTCATCCTTGCTTGTTGTAACAAAACCAGCCTAGCATCTTATACAGCCTTAAAGCCTTCTTGTCTCCCCATAGCTGAGACCGAAAGGTTACATCATTTACGGCAGCCCCCACCTTCGCCGAGGAACTAAATTGCTGCAAAAGTTTAAACCCCAAAGCCTTCCCATATCACAGAAAAGAAACACTTCCCACTTTAAAGCATGGGTGTCCAACCTTGGCAACTTTTAAGACCTGTGGACTTTTAACTCCCAGAATTCCCCAGCCAGCCAGGTGGATTTAAAGTCCCAATTCTGGGAGTTTTAATCCACAGGTCTTAAAAAGTTTAAATCCACAGGGTCTTTAAAAAGTTGCCAGCTTGCTTTAGGGCTTCCCTTAACCTACTTCCCTAAAGAAAACTGGAAACCTCGTAATCTGAGTTTCCAAGGTGCTTTTTCAAAGGGCAACTGGATTGTTTTTTTTTTTCCTTGAGAAAGATGACGTTTCGCTGCCCATCCAAGAAGCTTCATCAGTTCTGACTGGATGGAAGTCCTTAGCAGTCTCTGAGAGCCCTTGAGACTGCTTAGGGGCTTATCTGTGCCCAGATGACTGCAAAGAAATAATCCTTTCATTTCCCCACCACAACTATCCTGTCAGAACAAATTCTTCCATCCCCCTCCCCCATCCAGTCAGAACTGATGAAGCTTCTTTGGATGAGAAGTGAAACGCCTTCTTCCTCAAGATGGGGAAAAAAACCACCATAGTCCAGTTGCCTTTGGAAAAAGCACCTTTGAAACAACGACGGCCAGGATGACTGAGAATCTCCACAGACATAGATAATCTCAGGTTTGTACAGGTGGTGCTCGATTTACAACAGTTCATTTAGTGACCCTTCGAAGTTACAATGGCACTGAAAAAAAAAAGACTTATGGCCATTTTTCACACTTACAACCATGGCACCATCCCCACGGTCACATGATCAAAAATCCAGACGCTTGGCAACTGGCTTATTTATATTTATGACGGTCGGTGTCACGTGATCCCCTTTTGCGACCTTCTGACAAGCAAAGTCAATGGGGAAGCCGGATTCACTTAACAACCGTGGCGCTGACTTAATTGCAGCAATTCACTGAACCGCCGTGTCCAAGGAAGGTCCTAAAATCAGGCCAAGCTCACTTAACGAATGTCTCGCTTAGCGACTTGGGCTCAGTTACGGTTGTAAGTCGAGGACTACCCGGGATCACTTTCAAGCAAGCGAGCTAAGTGAAGCACCGCCAGTTTCGAGAGCTGCGCCCTTCGGACAGGTGAACTAAGCCCGAACCAAGACGGCTGGCCAGGAGCGCAGACGATGCGCCGGCCAAGCGGCCTGCCTGGTCGGATCCTTTTGACTCGGCCGGCCGGGTGCGGAGAGCTTAACAGGCGGCCAGGATGGCGGGCAGAGGCCGGCAAGGGGAGGCGGGCGGGCGGGCCGGCGGGCAAGCGATGCTCGGCGGCGCGCCGGGAGGAAGAGGAGGGGAAAGCGGCTCACCCTTGCGCGGCGTCCTTGAAGAGGATTGCGCGAGGCGAAGGGGCGGGCGAGGCTCGGCTTCCCAATCACAAAAGCGTAACCCGAGGAGCGCAGCACCGGCGGGAGCCGGATCCGCCCCGTCTCTTCTCTCCCCTCCCGCTTCTTTTCTTCCTGTCCTTGCTGGCCTGACCCGGCGCGTTGCCTCCTTCCTCCTTCTCCGTCTCCTGCAGGCTGCTGTCCCGCGCCGCGCTCTGCCCTCCATCCCGTCGCTAAGCCGGCCCCGAGCAAGCAAGCGAGCCTAAAGGTGAGTCCCGGAGGGTCGGATAGGATCTCTCTCCCCCCCCACACACACACACCAATCTCTTTTTATAGCAGATCTGGGATTCCTTCCCCCCCCCCATCCTCCAACCTGCTCCGAAGGCATCTTCCAGCATAAAATATATATTCTCCATATATATCCCCCCCCAATATATATATTGGGGGGGGGAATATATATTTTCCCACGCCGTGCTGGAAGATGCCTTCGGAGCAGGTTGGAGGATGGGGGGAATTGGGGAGAGGGGCGATTTCTCCTTTGGTGCATCTCTTTTTTCTTACACACACACACACACACACAACTCACTCTCTAGGTCCCTGGGTTCAGTCGCTCCCAGGCCTGGGGTTGTGTCTCTGTCTTTGCATGCATGCAAATAAAAAAATAGGGAACTTTATAAAAGGGCTGCAATAAAAGAGAGAATGGAAGATGGATGGAGCCCCCCCCCCCACACACACACACGGTTTTGGGTTGTTGTTGTTTTTGCAATGCATCTCTTAATTTGCCTCCATCTTCCCCCCCCCCATTTTTTCTTGGGGCACAAAGGCCCTTCCTGAAGGATTAGAGGAGATCATTTTACGTTTTCCGCACCCCAACATCCCCCCCCCGCCCCGCCGGGTTCTTTTGCCCGGATCGCTTTCTTCCTCTGGACTCCCTTAAGTGGGGCGGGTGGAAAAGAAAGCGCCCGATCGATGGTCCGATCTTCTATAGAGAAGATCGCCTCGGAAGATGCGAGAGGGAGGGGACTTGTTGCATCATCATCTCGGGTTGAATGGAGGCTTTGGGGAAGCAGCTGTCAATCACGGACGGGGACGGGGGGGGGAAGAGAGGGACGTGCCTAGAAACACGCGATTTTTATTTCTAAGAGAGGGGGGGGAAACGCATGTTCACTTTTCCGTGCCCGCCCTCGTCGGCAGTGGAATTGCGGGGGGGGAGGGGGGATGACTAAAATTGAGAGCCCCCCCTTTGTAGGACGGATCCTTTCTGATGCGTTCTTGCATGCAAGCTGCAGAGTCATTTGGGTGCCAAGAGGGGCACGTGACCCACCGGGACCAAATTACGCACTTTATATTTGCTGGCCTCTTGCGACAGACCGTAATCTTCCGGTTCGCACCCAGGCCGAGTGAGCCACATCCTGCCCGAGGAAATCTTGCAGAATTGGGCTTTTTTTTTAAAAAAAAAAAGCGGCGAGATGGGGGCAGAAAGCTTGGCGAGGTTTCTGCAGCGTTTGCTGTGTCAGGATCCGTGCAAAGGGTCATGCAGCATGTTAAGGGCAATTCACTGGCAGGTAGTCCTCGAGTTATGGCTGGACTAATTGAGCCTGGCAGTTAAAAGAGTCCTAAGCTGGGATGGCCACAAAGTAGGCCGTCAGGAGACTGGATCCAATTTTATAACCGGGTTTTGTTTTTTTTGAAGTGGTCATTAAGTGAATACTGCGGTGTAAAGCGATGACAGAATCCTGAAGCGAATCCTGCTATGGGCTTTATCTCTGGTTTCCAGGAGAAAAACACCAGTTTCTGGGGGAAAAAATATTGTAAATTTCAGTCACATGACTTGGGTGCTGCACTGCTGAAAATGTGGACTCTGTGCCTAAAATGCAGTCACACACGACCAGGGTCATAAGTTTTTTTTTGGGGGGGTGTCTCTTGTAATTTTGAATGGTCACTAAACAGGCAGTCGTAAATTAAGGACTGCCTGTAGGTGCTAGTTCCTACATATTGAGGTCTGGAGCAGAAAATGTAGAATTTGTCCTCTCTCTTTTGTCCCAGTTTAGCTTCATTAAAACACAAGGGGCCCAGTGGGATTGACCAACTGGTGAGAGTAGGGTGGCTTCGCTACAGGTGTAATCCTTGATTTACAACAGTCCATTTAGTGACCAAAGTCACAACGGCATTGAAAAAAATGACTTCTGACCGCTTTTCACACAAATCCTTCCAACATCCTGGATCATCAGGTGCTCAAAATTCATGCGCTTGGCAACCGGCATATTTATGACGGTTGCAGGGTCCCGGGGGGGGGGTCATGTGATCTCCTTTTGCGAATTTCTGACAAGCAAAATCAATTGGGGAAACCAGATTCACATAACAACCATGTTATCAACTTAACAACTGCTCCGATTCACTTTTAACAACTGTGGCAGGAAAGGCTGTGAAACGGGGCAAAAGTCACTTAGCAACTGTCTTGCTTTAGCCACGGAAATCTTGGACTCAGTTGTGGTCGTTAAGTCGAGGATCACCTGTAGCAGTGATACCTTAGCTACCTTAATTGGGATAGCTTGAAAAATGACAAAAAGTCCTGTCCTTGTGAGGGACTCTGGAAGGTTCCAGGAAGGTGAGTTGGTGTGTGCCTCCAAATTCAGCTTGATTAGTAGGGTTAGGGTCAGCACCACCCATCTTTGTTCACATTTAAAATCCTGCCAGTTAGCCATGAAGAAAGCATTGACCTTAAGCGTGGAACCATAGTTTCAAAGCCACATGGGCTGGATCCTAGCCATCAAAAACTAAATTTATATTGTATTACTCATCCATCCATCATACTTTGCCCCAGCTGATTGGCACATCTCAGAACTGGGCACAATTGGTGTGTGACACTTTTAAAGCAATGTTTTTATAACTGTCAAACCCAAAAGACAAGGTCTACGTTGAAGATCCAGTTAATCTGAATCATTGCTAATCGTGCTTATGCACACTTAGCGGCGTGTGCTTGGAGTTAGATAAAGAGTCAACAGCATTTTGGGGTGGGTGGCTTAGTCCACTTGTGACTACGTAGGGATTCTAGGCTGAGCCCTCTTTTAACTCCACTCCCGGGTTCTGCCACTGATTCTCTACACAAACACAGCACCTTCAAGAGGGGTGCATTTCAACCGAAATTGAAGTCCACCCCTCTTGAAGTTGCCAAGTTTGGGGAAACACGCCGCACAGTCCAACTTCATCCCCTGAGGCACTCCCAGATCACCATCAGTCCAACTGAGAGCAAAGAAACCCCAATTGTTGCTTTCTACTAACTGTGATTGAACTGCAAGTATGGGGCCTTGACTTCTCCCCTCCCTCCCTCCTTCCTTTTCCCATTCCTGTTTTGTCTGTTGTTGTAGATTGTAAGCCTTTCGAGGCAGCGACCATGTCAGTTCTGTGTTGCCTGTCTGTTGTGGTTGCTGTAAGACAATAGAAGTTCACTATGAGCGACTTCACATTCTTTGTTGTTTGTTACTCTGTGGGGTCCTCTGATGACGACAGCTTCAACCGGTGGCCTCCATCTTGGAGTGCTGAACAAAAGGTAAGTGGGAGAGTTCCACCACCATCACCCCGCCCTCCTTTGCCCCCATTTCGACAACGGCAACACAATTTTGATAAATGGGTGAAAATCAACCTTCAGCCAAAACCATTCAACATAGGGAATGCAGATCAGTCAGATCACTCCGTGAGCAAGACAGGTAGTCCTCGACTTACGGCCGTAAACCGTTAACGGTCATTAAGTGGGTCGTCTCATGGCCAGCCTCAATTTTACCACAGTTTTTGTGACAATCATTAAGCAAACATCATGGTCGTTAAAAGAATCCATTTTGCCTCATTGGCTTTTTTTTTTTTTTTGCCAGAAACCGTTAATACTTGTAATGTTAAAAAATAAAAATTGAAAATTACAGTTACGTAACCACAGGACGCTGTAAAAGGCTGTAAAAGTCAGCTGGTTGCTAAGCACCCAAATGTGATCACGTGATCTCGGTGTGGGCAGCCATTGTAACTTCAAAATCGGGTCATAAGTAGCTTTTGGGAGGGTCTCTTATAGTTGCAAAAGGTCAACCAAGTGATTGTTTTCTTGGCAAACATTATGAGCGTGTATTAGCATCCAGGGAATATACTGATACCCTCGACTTTATTGAAAAGGGCTGAAAAGCCCTGATCTTGAACAGTGTTTCTGCTTCTACTGTATGTTGCATACTGGCTGAGGAATTCTGGGAATTGAAGTCCACGCTTCTTAAAGTTGCCATGGTTGAGAAACACTGCTCTAGAGCGGGGGTCCCCAACCCCAGGTCCGCCGACCAGTACTGAGCCACAGCATGTCAGCAACCGGTCTGCACAAACAAGCAAAGCTCCATCCGCGGGATGCAGGCAGCACACAAAACCACGCCCCCTCTGGTCCACGGAAAAACCTCTTTCCACGGAACCGGTCCCTGGTGCCCAAAAGGTTGGGGACCTCTGCTCTAGAGCAGGGCTTTTCAACCTTTTCACCGATTGTACCACTTTTAGGATATGGCAATATTCGAGTACCACCTAGCAAGGTGTCAAAAACTTGGTGACAAAAAAAAAAATCTGTTCAAAGTTGCAATTGCACTGAAATGACATGACCATTTTTCACACTTATGACCATTGCAGCATGCCCAGGGTCATGTGATTTATATTTGGATGCTTGGCAACTGATTCATATTTATGATGCGTCACAGTGTACAAGGGTCATGTGATCCCCTTCTGCACCTTTTGACAAGCAAAGTCAATGGCAGAGCTGCTGGTGGCCAAGTGCTAAGGCGGGACTTCCTTCCCTGCCTCCCTTTTTCTCATTCCCATCTCCTTATGAAGGAAGAATTTGAACCCCCCCATATTTTCCCTCTTCCATATATTGATCAAACAAAGAAAGGCCTCCAGAGACAGAAAAGACAAGCTGCTGAGTGAACTAGCTTAAAAAGGCACTTCCCCTTTAAGAATTAGCTACTGGCTAGAAAGGAAAGTAAGGAGCCCAGCCCGCACTTAAGGAAGAAAAAAAAATGTAAGTACTGGCTGCCGGCTAAGGCAGCCTCCCCAAATGGCTCCATTCATAAGTAAAATCTGCAGCTCCAGAGGACTCTCGCAGTCTTTGCCTGCGCTGGCTCTTTCCCTTCGCCACTACACTTGGCTAGGCAGGGCTGCGTACCACCTGCCACTCATTAATGTACAACAAATGGTACGCGTACCACAGGTTGAAAAGCCCTGATCTAGAGGATGCAATCTTCCCTGCTGGCTTTCCCATCCACTTTGCTTGTCAAAAGCTGACTGAGAAAGTTACAAATTGTGGTCAGATGACTAGGGGGTTGCCAAGTGCCCAAATCATGATCACATAACCGTGAGGCTAGTACAACAGTTGAAAATGTGAGGGCTGGTCATAAGTCATTTTTTTCAGCACTGTTAACAGCTTTCAGCAGTATAAAACAGATCTGAAAACTAAATACGAAATAATTGGGACCTGGAAATCTGTGCCAATCTATTGCAGATCTCCCAGACCTAATTGTAATTTTGCTAATTCCTGTTTTGAAGGATATCGCTGGTTTGAAAGTCAATCTTAACAGGATCCTTTGGTCTACTGTAGCATCCAGAGCTATTTTTGTCCTCATTATCAGTAAAATGCAGATGGCATTATATAAACCTCTGGGGTTTATTCCAGTTCATGCGTGCAAAGTTCTGCCTGTTTGTTTTACAATTCTTCATCTCTGCACGCATGCTTTGATCTTTGGTCTTAGGTGATGGTCATTGACCTACCTACAGAATATTGTATCCTGCTTTCTTTAACTTAATGGAGTTTATAGTATTAATTTTCATGAACATTTGGTGTTCTGCATTGATTGCATTTCAATGATTGCCTTGTCAGAATGGGAGATAGTTAAATGCTTGTGTTATTTCTGGAGTTTGGTATGTGATATGGTGGAGTTAAAATGTTTGGCAAAGATTGGAGTCGGCCATCAGCCGTTCACTGACTTTGGGGCCATCATTCTCTTTTAACCTCATCTAAGTTGCAAGGTTTTGATGGAGAGGAAAAATTGAAAGAGTGCCATCTAGAAATTGGAACATAACTCTTAACACAAATAGTAGACCTTGGTCTTTAGGAGGGAGTGAATTGAATATACGAGGAAGGAAAAAGTTTACTAAATTAGCATCTGAGATATTCATGAAAGGATTCCCTTTAAGCATCAACAAGCACCCTTGACATAAAGAAGTAGCTGAGTTGAACAAGCTATTAGGAATACTCTGTGTTGGCATTTGGGATATATAATAAAAGAATCACTATTTAGGCCCTAAGCTTTTTGATTCAGAAGTGTACAATTTGAATAAAATTGGTCAAAATACTCTTGAATCGGCCACCTGTGTTAAGTTCACAATTCTTTGGGAACATCTGTTTATGTTTTATTGAGATAGGTTTAGCCTATACCTGGGGTAGGCAACCTTGGCTCTTTTATGACTCGTGGACTTCAACTCCCAGAATTCTTGAGCCAGCATGGCTCAGCATGGAAACCTCTCCCTTTCCCCTCAGCATGGCTGGCTCAGGAATTCTGGGAGTTGAAGTCCACGAGTCATAAAAGAGCCAAGGTTGCCTACCCCTGGCCTATACCTATGGTTTAGCCTATGGGAAGGAGAGTTATGGAGGCCACCTTTTGCTCCTAAACAGAAAAATGGGATATATAAGTCTATTATGAATGGCCTGCCTATTCACAATATGGCTGCTTTGTGGGAACCCACTAAGACAGGGGTCTTCAAACCTGGCCCTTTTATGACTTGTGGACTTCAACTCCCAGAATTCCTCAAGTCAGGCATGCTGGCTGAGGAATTCTGGGAGTTGAAGTCCACAAGTCATAAAAGGGCCAAGTTTGAAGACCCCTGCACTAAGAGGATCTGCTAGGATTACTCTCTTTTCCCCACTCTGATCCCAGCCTTGCTGTTTATCCCAAAGTTTTCTTGGAAGTTCTTGAGAGTGGATGTAACTGAAAAATATGTTCTTACTGTTGTGATCTCATGAAGAAAGAACAAAGCCCTACTTTATTCTCCCTTGTTTTCTTTTGAGAAGAGAAAAATCTCAGTTCAGGACCATCTTTCAAGTCAAGTTAGGGACAGTAAACAAACCCTTTCACTTGTGAAGACATTAATAGCATTCGGTGGTATTGAGGAATGAATAGGGTTTGACTTGTTGATTTCAATGGACATTTGCAATGCTATGATTTCCATGAATAAATTAGCAAGTAATGTTGGTGGGTAGAGTAATTGCGTTGTCCTGCGCTTCTCATTGAAGTATGAGTCATAGTTACCCTTGATATTGTTGAAGATAATAATAGTG
Source organism: Azemiops feae (assembly GCA_023970755.1). Lineage (NCBI taxonomy): Eukaryota > Metazoa > Chordata > Lepidosauria > Squamata > Viperidae > Azemiops > Azemiops feae. Next base: position 1,077,468 of record JALGBA010004201.1, on the reverse strand, counting down.
ATAACAGGTAAGTGATATTTCAACCTTTCTCAACCTTGTGACCCCCCCCCCCAGATAAATTGAATTATGACTTGTTGCTCTATATGTAAGGGTGTAGGTCTATACATATGTTGTATATAGTATGCTTTAAATGTGTGTCATGTATGTGTACACTTTTGAGAAGAAGCAACTAAATTTCATTTTTAATGTGTGCCTGAAGTTGAAACTCAAGTACTTTGGCCACCTAATGAGAAGGAAGGACTCACTGGAGAAGAGCCTGATGCTAGGAAAGATGGAGGGCAATAGAAGAAGGGGACGACAGAGAATGAGGTGGCTGGATGGAGTCACTGAAGCAGGAGGCATGAGCTTAAATGGACTCCAGATGATGGTAGAGGACAGGAAGGCCTGGAGGAACGTCGTCCATGGGGTCGCGATGGGTCGGACACGACTTCGCAACTAACAACAATTGTGCCCACAGGAAACAATGACAATAAAGGTTATCTAATAAAGGTTATCTAATCTTGACCGGGAGAAAAGAGGTTGATTAAAGAGTAGGATAATCCAAACGTGTTCAACGCTAAGCCTGATGGACTTCAACTTCCAGAATTCTGGGAGTTGAAGTCCACCGTTCTTAACGTTGCCACGTTCGGAGAGCCCTGTCTAAAGAGGATAGAATTCTAGTCCCTCCTGGCGATATATCTGGGCAATTGCAATTTCCCACCTCAGTAGGGCATTGAATTGGTGAGGTCATTTCGTGGTTTTTCCCTCTCTTTTTTTTTTTGCAGAAAGCAATGGCTTCCCTGAAGGACAAACTGATTACCCCAATCACCCAGCCCAGCACTCAACCGAACAACAAGGTCACCGTGGTGGGAGTCGGTCAGGTGGGGATGGCCTGTGCTGTCAGTGTCCTGGAAAAGGTACGTATGTCCATTTGAGACGTTTATGTGCTGGCTTTCATGCAGAAGATCTCCAGATGGCATGGACAATTCAATACAGTATTTTAAAAAGGCTAGATTCCAATCAAGCACAGGTAGTCCTTGACCTACAACAGTTCGTTTAGTGACCGTTCGAAATTACCACAGCACTGAAAAAAGTGACTTGCAGCACATTGCAGCATCCTCGTGGTCACCTGATCAAAATTCAGACGCTTGGCAACTGACTCGTATTTATAATGGTTGCAGTGTCCTGGGATCATGTGATCCCCTTTTACAACCTTCTGTCAATCAAAGTCAATGGGGGAAGCCAGATTCACTTAACAACCGCATTACTAACTTAACAACTGCCAGTGATTCACTTAACAACTGTGTCAAGAAAGGTTATAAAATGGGGTAAAATTCACTTAACAAATGTCTCGTTTAGCAACAGAAATGTTGGCCTCAGTTGTGATCTCAAACGTTGGCCACAAATTGTTGCATAGGCACTCCGCGATGTACAACCACAATTGAAGCCTGAATTTTGGTCGCTAAGCGAGATAGTCATCAACTGAGTCGACACAGGGCTGAATCTGATTTTACAAACATTTTTACTGCAGTCATTAAGCAAATCCAGGGGTTGTTAAGCGAATCACCTACTTGTTAAATGAATCGCAACTTCCTCCATTGACTTGGCTTGCCAGAAACCGGCTGGGAAGGTTTGCAAATCACAATCGCGTCACCACAAGATCCTGTAATCGTTGTGAATGTGAGCCAGTGGCCAAGCACCCAAATTGTGATCACATGAATACCAGGAGTTTTGCCATGTTTGTCATTGTTTTCCAAGGCTGTGTAACTTCAAACTGCCATTAAGCAGATGATCATAAGTTGAGAACTGCCTGTAGTTGAGAAGTGAGATGAATTGGATCTAGCAAAGAAAGATGATAATACAGTAGCTATAAAGATAAGGTCTCCCTTGCACTCAGCGTCAGAATCCAGCTCAAAACAGATAAGGTGATGGCCACTAATAAATTTGATTATTTAATGATACAAGAACAAGTTTTGAAGGCCACACATGATCCATTCCTGGCTGAGAAGCTTGTTCTAGTTCTGTATCTGCTGTGATGCAAGAAGGTATCAAGGCTTGCTTAAGCTGGATCGATCACTTCCATGATGAGATGGACCTCTGTTTGGTTAATACACCAAGTGTGCCAAGGTTGCAGCCCTCGTGCTTAACTGTTGGCGCCATGTTTCTTCCTGATGCCAGGGTCTCTGCGATGAACTTGCTCTCGTTGATGTCCTGGAAGACAAACTGAAAGGAGAAATGCTGGATCTACAACATGGAAGCTTATTTCTGAAGACACCTAAGATTGTAGCAGACAAGGGTAAGGTTTGCATTGTGTCTCACACCCCCTTTGAACACCAACGAGCAGTCAGAAGACATGATGAAAACTCTTTAATTTCACAGCATGTCGATAGACGTAACCATAGTTTCAGTTGGGAATATGTGACCATCCTAGATGAAGCCAAGTCCAAAAACACCAGAGAATTTCTAGAAGCCTGGCACTCAGACAAATTAGCCATCAATAGAGGTGTCATGGTTCCGACAGATGAAACTCTTCAAAGGCATTGTTTACCTTAAAGAATCTTTATTTGAGTAGCATAGCATCGGCACCCAACATAGTCGAAGCCAAAAACTGAGTTCCCCTCCCCTGAGCACATAGTATCAAAGCACAATTCCCTCCTCCAATTAACAGTCATAAATCACATTCTCCAATTAGTTTGAAATGCAGGCTTCCCCTCCAGTTCTCCAGCCCGCCAATTCTTATCATCTCTTATTTCAATAACCTTGGTTCTCACACTAGGTTCAGTATTGTTATGTCTAGCTAAACTCTCATGCACATTCTTCCCCCCAGCATCATCTAACTCTAACTCCAACTCTTAAGAGTAAAACATAAGAAGAAAATGGTTGCATCTCCATCTGTTGTCAAAGCAAAAACATCCGATGTTAGCAGCGTTGACAAGAGGTATAGGCATTAGCAACATCTATAGATTATGCAAAAAAGAACTAGCCCAAAAGGGAACAAAAAGACCCAAGCACCTGTCCATCAGCAATCAGAACCCAGATCAGCATAGATTAACTCCAAAGTTAACATCAGACCAACAGTCAAACAAACAAAACCCCAATCAAGAAACTGCCAAGGAAGCCAACAGCAAACAGTCCAATCAAAGGATCTTTAGACACTAGAATATAAACTGAGAGCAAACCTCACTCCCTTAGTGCCACTGATGATATTACCTAGTTGGGTAATAAAACGTCTGCAAGAAAACAACCAAGCTCAGAGAGCATCAAGGACCCCTCATTTCAACCCTGAGCTACAAATGTTCTCCTTTATTACTACTTCCTTTCCTTGTCACCCATCCAAAACAAATCTTTGGCCAGTTAATTGGAAGATGATCAGGAAGTCACGAGCGATCCTGTCCTGATTACTGAATGGCTCGTTGGTCATTGCTGACCAAAATTTCAGCTAGGTGAGCAACCAAGTGGTGGTTGAAGAAGAGCAGGAAGATTCTTGGCAACCTGGATTTCTCTGTTCTTTGCAAAAGCTTGGAGAAAACCCAACGTGATCCTTCGCGTAACTTCACCTCTGCTTCCCTTTTCTTCAGATTACTCGGTGACCGCTAATTCAAAAGTGGTGGTTGTAACCGCTGGTGTCCGCCAGCAGGAAGGAGAAAGCCGTCTTGATTTAGTCCAGAGGAACGTAAACGTCTTCAAGTTCATTATCCCCCAAGTTGTGAAATACAGCCCAAATTGCATCATTCTGGTGGTGTCAAACCCAGGTAAATGTTGGTTTGGGGTCAAAAACAATTACGTGGAAAGTCTGATGCTTGAAACGAGACATCGCTCAGCTCTCTTGGTTATTATATATCAAACTATCCAACTTAAGATTGGAGGATGTTATAAAACAAATACGCATTATTTTTAACGCCTTAATCCAGTTTGGATATGTATGTATGCGCAGATGTCACTATATGCTGCATTAAATGTTTAGGTTTATTCCACATTTACAAATGTTATCCTGGAATCTCTTTGTGCAGAATAGAAAATAGATAAGCAACAAATAATAGAAATTTAGGTTTGCAGTACTTTTGTTAAAGATAGTGATGCATATTGTTGTAACTGCACAACCAGGCAGATAACAAGCAGTCCTTGACTTACAGCCACAATTCTGACAAGAATTTCCATTGCTAAGCAAGGAAGTTGTTAAGTGGCTCGCATGTAATTTTACAGTCTTTTTTTGTCATGGTTGTTAAGTAAATCACTTAAGGGTCTTCGAACTTGGCAACTTTAAGACTTGTGGACTTTAATTCCCAGAATTCCTCAGCCAGGCACTCTGGCTGAGGAATGCTGGCAGTTGAAGTCCACAAGTCATAAAAGGGCCAAGTTTGAAGACCCCTGACTTAAGTGAATCACATAGTCATTAAGCACTTTTCCCATTGCTTGTTGGAAGCTGGCTGGGAAAGATGGTGCCCATATGACCCCGTGATGCTGCAATCATCATAAATACCGCTGGGCAAGCGCCCAAATTTTGATCACGTGACCATGAGGATGCTGTGACAGTCCTAAATGGGAGGAGCAATCAAGAGCCACTTTTTTCAGTGCCATTGTAGCTTTGAAAGGTCGCTAAATAAGTTGTAAGTCGAGAACTACTTATATTTGCATACTTGTTTTGCCCATTATGTGAAGTCAAAAGTTTTGGGTTCACCTGTGGCACTAAGTCAGAAACCATGGTGTATATAAGCAAAGTGGCCAGGATCAAGGTTGCATGCAAATCTTGCCAAAGAGCTGATCTGCAAGTTTTGAATCCCGAGGCTGCCGTCTTAACCAGATGCTTGGAGGATCCATCCTTCAGTCTGTCTGTCTTGTCTTCCTTTTTCCAGTGGATATCCTGACCTACGTCACATGGAAACTTAGTGGCCTGCCGAAGCATCGTGTCATCGGTAGCGGTTGTAACCTTGATTCTGCTCGATTCCGCTTTTTGATGGCAGAAAAATTGGGCATCCATCCTTCCAGCTGTCACGGTTGGGTGTTGGGCGAACATGGTGATTCCAGTGGTGAGTAGGCCTTACTTCTCCTGGCAGGCAACACGATGCCTCCCAGATGTTCTGTGCTACATCTTCCCCCAGTCCCTTGCTAGGTGATTATTCGGATAAGGTGTTCCTGGGAGTTATAGTCCAAAACATCTAGAAAGCATTGAAGTCAGCCTGCCAATGGTTTTCTTTACGCAGCAAAACCAATTCCTACTGTGATCAGAATCACTTCTTCCTGAACTTTCGTTCTGATATCTTGTGTCACTATATCAGGAAAGTAAAAAATGGCAGGAGTTAAAGAGTCATAAGTCCCATCTTTGATTAGATAGGAGAACCTCCAGCAATGATTTGGAAATTTAAGAAAGACACTCCGTGGGTAGTTCAAATATGGGGAGTAGAATTTTACCTGGATTAACTATCCCTGAAAAATGTCTGAGCACTGGTCAAAAATGTTTAACGCAAGATAACCTGTGTCCTAGGGGGGAAAAGGTGATGTAATCTCAAATTATTTGCCTGGCACGAGAGATGAGATTTAAAAAAAAAAAAAAAAAAAGCATTAGAAAGAATATAAAAGGAAAACACATACTCAGCTCTCTGCAGTAGACAGTTTGGTTCTCTCTTAGACATGCATGGTTTATATCAGCCTTCTAAATAATTTACTTTTGTAAGACTTGATAAAAGACATATTTGAATTAATTGGTTATATGAGGCCACAGCCATGCTAAATTATCTTTATATCTTTGGTTTACAGGTTTTGCTTGTTTTAGTTTCTACTAGGATTGTGCTTTACTTTAAAAAAAGAATGAGACAAAGAAAAGCACCTTTTTCCTCTGAGAATAAGCAAAAAGATAAAATATTAATTTAACAGGATACAATCTAGGTCAGTCACCGGGATCAGAGATTTTGTCATGCTGGAGCCCATCCTCAGGGAACTTCTCTCTAGCAGATTAATTTAATGCCTCACATTTTCTTCTCCAGAAAATTAGCATACTTCAAAAACTTCCAGGTGTATTTGATAACTCTTAAACAAAGGATTTAACTACAGATAGCCTTCAAGTTTCAACCGTAATTGAGCCCAGAATTATGGTTGTAAATCGTACCGGTTGTTAAGCAGGTCACCATTTGACCAAATCCAATTTTACAACCGTTTTACCTGGCATTTGTTAATCAAACCCATTGTATCCAGTGGCCTTGTTGTTTTTTGCCGGAAATTGGAAATAAACACCAGTTTCTGGCAAAAAAAAAAAAAAAAAAAGTCTTAAATTGCAGTCACGTGACTGCAGGATGCTGCAAATGGCCACAAAGGCGGGCCAGTTGCTAAGCACCCAAAATGCGATCACATGACTGAGGGGTGGGGAGAAGCAACTGGGCGTAAATTGAGGACTGCCTTGTTTTTTTTCAAATTTGGCATTTTTAAGATATGTGGATTTTCAACTCCATGCTGGCTGGGGAATTCTGGGAGCTGAAGTCTGCACATCTTAAAAGTTGCCATGTTTGAAAAACATTAACTTCACTGTAACAGAGACACAAATGGCATTGTTTGAATGTAGAACCATCACATTAGATTGCAGTAAATTCTCTTTAACCCTTTCAGTACCGATCTGGAGCGGGGTCAACGTAGCAGGTGTTTGTCTCCAGGATTTGAACCCACAAATGGGGACTGATCAAGATCCGGAGGAGTGGAAGAAAGTGCACAAACAGGTGGTTGAGAGGTATGGTGCAGTGAAGTCATGGAAGCAACAGACCAAACAAAAAAATGGACAGAAAGTACCATATATACCTTGTGGGTATCCCCATCTGGGGATAAACAGAGTCTCAATTTTTTCCCAATACACCATGAAAAATGTGCTACCCGTGTATAAGCCAATCCTTGAAATTTTTTTATGTTTTAATTTTCACAACTAGCTTATGTGTGTGTGGCGTGTTTTTCGTGGTATTTCGATTAAAATTTTGAGGGTCAGCTTATCCGCAGAAGAGCTTATCCATCTGGATGCACAGGTACTTTTAAAAAGTATTGCATGCATACCCATGGATAAGCCTACAAGCATATTTTGGCACCTGATATTCTCGGTTTGAGGGGGTCCTTGGTGCTTTCAGAGATTGGTTGTTTTCTTGCGGACATTTCATTACCCATCATCCATGCTAGTAACTCAAGAGAGGGATAAGTGAATTGCAGCGGGCCTCGTCTTGCTTGAGGTTCGAACCTTCTTAAGTTAAAAGTCCTCAAGGCTGGAGGGAGCTGCAATTCTACTTGTCCCTCTCTTGAGTTATTCTGCATTGAATTGTCCCTTGGCGAATTGGTTGCTGCAAATTAGCTGGCTGAGTCGGGCACGGCGAGATGGCTGGAACAAGTCAGATGGGTGAATTATCTAACTCTGTTTGCTCTCTCTTTATATTCTAGTCTAGTGGCTTTTAGTGTTGATTGGAGTAATTCTTTGGATTGGCTGTTTACTGTTACCTTGTTTGGCAGTTCCTTGATTAAGGTTATTGTTTACCCCAATCCAGTTCCTAGAGATATGCATCTGATAATTTCCCAAAGAAAGTATTCAAAGACTATAACTTGGAGTATTTCGAACCACAGACCAACACATGTTGTGGGGAAACGGGGAAGAATATAGTAGATGGTCAATTTCTCCTTTCACGGCTTCCTCGTTTGAATTTTCCTCACTTGAAAATGACGTTGGCTGTTTGTCTCCTCTTTAAGAAGGACGATTTCAGATACTTCTCCAGACTAACCGTTTCAGAGCTTTCTGTTTCCCGTTGACCAAGCTGACCTACACTTCCTCTTTGTGTCCAATAGTGCTTACGAAGTGATCAAACTGAAAGGCTACACCAACTGGGCCATTGGCTTTAGTGTTGCTGATCTTCTAGAAACCATTCTGAAGAACCTTTCTCGAGTCCACCCAGTGTCTACCATGGTAAAGGTAAGAAGGACTGTTGTGAGATGGTGGTGTTTTCCATTCTTCATACACTTCTCTCTCTCTCTCTCTTTGTTTGAGGTCAGGGATCTCCAAACGTGGCGACTTTAAAGACTTGTGGACTTCAAATCCCAGAATTCCCCAGCCAGCCATGCTGGCTGGGGAATTCTGGGAGTTGAAGTCCACAAAGTCGCCATGTTTGGAGACCCCTGTTTCAGGTGAAATATATTTTCCTTGAGACAAAGGTGTTAGGATTGGGGAAAGGGGTTTCAGCCTTTAAGGCAGACCCGACTAGGAAACCAAAGTTACTACTATTATTGTAAGGTCATAGCGACAAACTCTTGCCTGTCTGAATGTGCTTGACTAAAGGCATTTATTTGGGTTACAATTCTGGCCCATATTTTTTTTACAGATAGTCCTCAGCGTACGACCGCAGTTGAGCCCAAAGTTTCTGTGGCTAAGCAAGACAGTTGTCAAATGAATTACCCCACATTTTACAACCTTTCTCGTTAAGTTAGTCACACGGGGAATCTGGATTCCCCATTGACTTTGCTTGTCAGAGGATGGCAAAAAGTGATCACCTGACCTCTGGACACTAACCGTCGTAAATGTGAATCAGTTGCCAAATGTCTGAAATGCTGCAGTGGTCGTAAGTGTGAAAAACAATCAGTCCATTTTTCCAATGCTGTTGTAACTTCAAACGGTCCCTAAATGAACTGTTATAAGGTGAGGACTGCCTATATCTGACCATGTTCTGGGTTGCAGCCCTTTCTCCTGTTCTTCAAGGTTATTTCTTCTGCCCGCTCGAGCAGACTGACATTAGAATGATGGAACATCAGCCATGTTTTTATTATAGGTGATCTTTGACTTATAACCGTAATTGAGCCTGGCAATTATAGTTGCTAAGTCACACTGGTAGTAAAAGGGGTCACCAAAGACTGTTTATACGACCTTTTTTTGCGGCAGTTGTTAAGCAAATGCCATAACTGTTAAGTGAACCCATTGTTTGCTGTGGGCCAGTTTTTGCTGAACAGCCAGAAGTAACGACAGTTTTCCTGCAAAATGGTTGTAAATCAGGAGTATGTGACTGCAGGGCTATTGCAGAGGGCTGTAAATGTGAGCCAGCTGCCAAGCACCAACAGTGTGGCCACGTCATTGGGATGGGTCTTTTGAGGGTCTGTCACAACTTAAAATGGCTGCTAAGCGTTCGGTCATGTCTACCCAATGATTAACATCAGTATAGAAGGAATGACAGATCCGGGGAGTGGAGTTAAAAGAGGGATCAGCCCAGAATCCCTACGTAGCCACAATCTACCTAGTCAACAGTGATTGCATGCCCCAGTAAGGCTCCGAGAACGGAGGGTTTTCTAATTCTTTTTGTCTTTTGTTGCAGGGTATGTATGGCATTGAAAATGAAGTGTTTCTGAGCCTTCCTTGCGTGCTGGGATCTGTAGGGCTGACCAGTGTGATCAATCAAAAGCTGAAGGATAATGAGGTGTCTCAGCTCCAGAACAGCGCCTCTACGTTGTGGAATGTCCAGAAGGACCTTAAAGATCTGTAGGCACTAGAGATGCTTCTTTCCCCATAACTAAGAAGACAAGCAGTGTTAAGCCAACACGTCCATGTTTAACTCCATAGCTGAGCTTCCAGTAAAACACCTTGAAAAGGGTATCAGCTTTCCTCCACCACAGTTAAGACCCACATTGTTGTAAAGGCAGACGTTCCGAACAAATAAAACCAGCTGTTTTGTGTGTGCTCCCATTCTTGTTTCATTTTCATTTTTTCCCCCCTTCTGTATCTCTTAATTCGTTTTTTGCTTATTTCAAGCAGTCTTTAAGTCCCGCCTTAGGCATGAAAGCTGATTGGGTGACTTTGGTCCAATTACCAGGAGCCGGTGAGTTCTAGTCCTGCCTTATGCATGAAAGCTGACTAGGTGACCGTGAGCCAATCACCGGGAGATTGTGAGTTCTAGTCCCTCCTTAGGCATGAAATCCACGTGGGTGACTGGGCTAATCAACACTCAATCCAGGCCACCTTACAGGGTGGTTGTGGGGGAAATGGGGTGGAAGGAGGATTAGATACGTTTATTACCTTGAGTTATTTCTAAAAATAATAAAAGCGGGATACGAATAAAATAAATTTTCAGCCATGATGTGACCGATTCCCACTTAAATTTTTTATTCAGAAGATTAGTAATACCAGAAGATAATTTGTTTTTTTTTTATCTTAGATGTATTATATTGACTAGGAATGCTAAGGGATCTAAAGTGGCTTCTGCAACACAGTAAAACGTAGTGTGTGGCAGGGGTCTTCAAACTTGGCAACTTTAAGACTTGTGGACTTCAACTCCCAGAATTCCTTAGCCAGCCCTGGCTGGCTGAGGAATTCTGGGAGTTGAAGTCCACAAGTCTTAAAGTTGCCAAGTTTGAAGACCTTTGGTGTATGGTTTGCTTAGTATCAACTGAATATGTATCAATGCACATATTTGTGATTTCTTCTGACAAGCTATGGCTTTAACACAATGCATATGTCCAGTCAGCATCTATTTCATGAAGGGTAAACTTTTCAGTGAGTTAATATGAAACCGTACTTTTCAAGGAATCTGTACAATTCAGCAACCTCTCATTAAATGTAGTTATCAGATACTTTCCATTGCTGAGAAGAAAACAGTTGCAAAGAAAGATACTCAGTTACTGCCACATTTGTGACTCATCCTACAGATAATTCCAATTAATTAAGCTTCAAATAAATACTGTATAATTCCATTTGGGGGATGAAACTTAATATTAGTAATCAATAGCATTGGGTTGGTTATATCATTGTTTCAGGAACCCTACATTAACTTGATTGCCTTTCATTTAAAAGCTTCCATGATACGACTCATTCGTGCTAACTTACTTTTCCGAAGATTAATAATACAAGCAGATAATTTGCTTTTTGCCTTAAGTGTATTGGCTAAGAATGCTGCAAGGATCTAGGATTCTCAAACGTCGATGAATCAAGATTTCCAATTTCTTTTAGGACTCGTTACTGAAAATTGGCTGCTTATTCCCATAAAAGTCATTATAAAGATATAGAAAAAATGGTGATATATCTTTTTGTGGGAATCATAAATGAGCAACTATTTTTTTCACCATTGTGCTGCAAAGTCCTGCAAAGAGAAGTTGTTTTAATGCCAAATTAATTCATAGAAGCAGGAATGGAAGAAAAGAATTTTCAGTAATCAAACCCAGATGCAGAAATGAAATGAAAAGGCAGAACTAGAAAATGCTTTTCCTAAAGGCTTGTTAAGGGAGAAACTGAAAAGAAGACTCAGTTCATTTACTTCTGCAATGCGTTGTCTTGCGTTGTGATGTCCTTATGCAGTGAAATGGATTTTTTCTGCAAGCACCAAAGAATGTGGAATTCTCAGACTTAAGATTTTCTTTCAGCTTTTTACGGAGGCAGAGAGAGAAGAATACTGTATAGAATTATGTCTTAATACAAAACTACCTGCATATTAGTTTTTGGACAATGCCGTGATCCAGGCATATATATATATATATATATGAGTAATCATGATGGCCATAGATAATATGTCCACATGCTTTTGGCTGTTATCCTCTATTCCCACCTTGGCACTCTTGAACTGACTGGATGTATCACTTAACTATTGATAGGGATGTATATTAAATCTGTGAATTGGAATATCTTTCCCACGTTCGTACGTACAGTATGTACCCATTGCGCTATTCCCCCTCAGGATAAGCAACATTAAGCACACCCTAGAAAAATACGAGTAGTCCTCAACTTTAAACCATATTTGAGCCGGGAATTACAGTCATAAGTCATACCAATCATGAAGGGGGTCATACTGACCATTCCCGATTTTACAACTTTTTTTTTGCAATGGTTGGTAAGCAAAACTATTGTATCCACTGCTGGAAACGTTCATTCAATCCACGTGTTTGGTGGCGCAGTGGTTAGAATGCAGTATTGCAGGCAAACTGCCAGCAGTTTGGCAGTTCGATCCTGACGGCTCAAGGTTGACTCAGCCTTTCATCCTTCCGAGGTCGGTTAAATGAACGAGATTGTTGGCGGGGGGGGGGCAGTATGCTGACTGTAAACTGCTCAGAGAGGGCTATAAAGCACTATGAAGCGGTCTATAAGTCTTAAGTGCTATTGCTATGTTTTGTGTTTTCCAGTGACTTCTAAAAATAGTCAAGGTCACAATGAGATAAGGAAGGCACCGTCCTTTCATTGCATTTCTAATTGTGTTTATTTTATTGGAAGGAGAACTTCTTGGCCTAATGACACGGGTTGAACTCTTATGAAAAGGGGGGTGGGGGTGGGGAGGGAGCTGACCAAGAAGAGGCAAGTTACCATGGCTGGGAAAACTGTTTGCTCCAAAGTTATGCGCTTTTGGTCCTGCAGGACCTGCCTTTTTTTTTTTTTTTTCTAGATCAAATGTGGATCAGAGCAGAAGGCAGACCTAGCCACTACGCTGGAAAGAGAAGAGAAGATAAGGGAAGGAAGGAAGGAAGGAAGGAAAAAAAAAGGAATTAAAAGGGAGGGAGGGAAAGGTGGGAAGGGAAGGAGGTAGGTAGGAAGGAAGGACGGAGACAAGGAATTAAAAGAGGGAGAAAATAGGAAGGAAGGAAGGAAAAAGAATTAAAAGGGAGGGAGGGAAAGATGGGAAGGAAGGAAGGAAAGGTAGGGAGGGAGGAAGAGGGAGGGAGACAAGGAATTAAAAGGGAGGGAGGGAAAGATAGGAAGGGAGGGAGGGAGGAAAGGAGGGAGGAAGGAAGGAAGGAAAAAGGAATTAAAAGGGAGGGAGGGAAAGGTGGGAAGGGAAGGAGGTAGGTAGGAAGGAAGGACAGAGACAAGGAATTAAAAGGGAGAAAATAGGAAGGAAGGAAGGAAAAAGAATTAAAAGGGAGGGAGGGAAAGATGGGAAGGAAGGAAGGAAAGGGAGGGAGGGAGGAAGAGGGAGGGAGACAAGGAATTAAAAGGGAGGGAGGGAAAGATAGGAAGGGAGGGAGGGAGGAAAGGAGGGAGGAAGGAAGGAAGGAAAAAGGAATTAAAAGGGAGGGAGGGAAAGGTGGGAAGGGAAGGAGGGAGGTAGGAAGGAAGGACAGAGACAAGGAATTAAAAGAGGGAGAAAATAGGAAGGAAGGAAGGAAAAAAGGAATTAAAAGGGAGGAAGGGAAAGATGGGAAGGAAGGATCTGGTGAGCCTCTGGATGCCATGAGGAAACCTAGGTTGAGGCTAGACCAAGATGTTGGGGGGAAAAAATCATTAAAAAGGGGGTAACAATTTGCTTTTGCATTATTGCCAAGAAAACAATAACAGGTCTGTTAAACACCAGTGCAGCTCCACTTCGAGGCGGTTTTTATTTTTAGATGTGCTGCCGCCGTGCCAGAAATAGGTCAGCTTAAGCGAGCCACGATAAGCAACAATGTGAGATCACCCAGGAGTGGAATTACAATGGGAATAAAGCAAAATACAAATGGGGCGTGGAAACGTCCAGGGAAAGAGAGAAGGGAAGGAAAGAGAGGCACGCTAGGGACTTATTAGCATGCCCCATTAATATGCAAATGAGCCCAGTCTTTTGTCCTTCTAATGGTGCGTTTTCAAGTTGGGGGTGAATGTCATTTAGGTGGTTCCAGACAGACAAAGCAGATTTTGCACACTTTCCCAAAAGAAATGGAGGCAAACGGTCCATGCACACTGTTGAGATCACGAGGTTTTATTACAACTGCATGCGTGAGATACATGTTTTATCTCTCTTTGAACAAACGTATCTGACAGATATGGAAAGTCGTGACGTTTTAAATATATTTTGAGATAAATGCTTAAAACTGAGGTTCACCAAGCGGCAAGGTTTTAGATTTAGAAAGAAATGAAGATGGTCCTCGACTTACAACCGTGTGTTTAGCGACGGTTCTAAGTTACAGTGACACTGAGAAAAGTGGCTTATGACTGCTCCTCACATTTACAACCGTTGGAGCACCCCAGGGTCACGTGATCAAAATGGGCAACCAGCTTTTTTTTTTTTTTTTGACAACGGTTGCAGCATCCTAGGGTCCCGGGATTGCCGCTTGTGACCGTCCAAATTGGTTTCCAACGAGCCAAGTCAATGGGGGAAGCTGATTTGCTTAGCGACCCCACATGATTGGCTGAACAACTTCAGGAAGTCGTTTAACAACGGTGACCAAAAAAAGGTCCTATAATCGGTTGCCGTTCATGACTGCCTTGCTTAGCAACGTAAATTCTGGTGCTAATTGAAGTCGTAAGTCGAGGACTATCTGCATTGAATATCCAGTGGCTAAAAACCATTATTGAGGAGTTTGTGATGGAAATTACCTCTTCAAATGCTGCCTTTTGAGAGCCACTGTTTGCCATTGGTGGCCTTATGCTGTTGACACTGGCTTTTCAAAAGTTAACAATTGTCTTCTGAATGGACCTCACACCGAGCCAATCTTCTCTCCAGGTTGGGCTTGAGCAGGGTGTTCATGATTTTCCCATGGTTTCGAGAAGCCCATTGTCCATCTTCATCCAAGGGAGACCCCTGCCTTTTCCCAAAGCGGAGTCCGAAAGAATTGAAGTTAAATTTACTTCTGGTGAACCGAAGCCTACACGAGATCTGACTTTCTGTCTCGCTCTCCTGGATAAAATAGCAAAGGCTGGTAGGATCAGCCAGGTTGGGATCTTCAGAGTCTTGCGCCGTGGAATAGGAGTTCCTCTTTTTCTGCCATTCGAGAGGTAGATCTAGGAAAGGAGATTCATCTGGAGAACGCAGGATACAGCAAGGTACCATATGAAACACAGGAAACAAATTAATAGGGGCAGCCATAAATGAGTGACTCTGTTGTGTGCTGAAAGTCTGGAAGGCTCCCATAATTGAATTCTGGCCCAGTGTGGCGGAATGTAGTCTGGATTCCCAGGAGGGAGGGGCTGCATTCCAGAGGAGCAAGAGACAACTCAGTTCAGACAGTATGTGTGGGAGAAAGAGGGTGAAGACAGCTCCTCCCTAATAGTTCCCAAAGTATATACCTTATGGGTGGCTGTTAGTATGCTTTAGTTTGGTAAGATTCTGTCTATGGGTGAGGAACAACACAGTCACAGCCTGCCATGATTTTGACCCACCAGCAACTAGCTGGGAACAATGTGCAATGTCAGCAAATACAAGAGGCAGGTAGGCCAGTGGCAAATCTGCAACACATACCTGAGAAGCCAGCCTTCAGAATGGAACTGAAGTCCCCATGGACAGGTTTTCCAAGAATTCTGCTTTGTTTGAGAACGGTCATGAAGGACAGTAAGAATAGGAGCTTAATCATGTCTGAACCCCTAAGAAAGGTTCTGAAGAAAAGAGAAAACAAACAGCTGAAAAAGTCTCCATCACAGAACATAGAATAATCATAAGGCTGGAAGGGACCTCAAAGGTCTTCTAGTCCAGCCCCCGGCTCAAAGCAGAAGACCTTATACCATCCTGGTCAAATGGTTGTCCTGTCTCTTTTTGGAAACCTCCAACGATGGAGCCCTCACAATTCAGGGAGGCAAGCTATTCCATTGAGTGATTGTCCTCACTGACAAGAAATTTCTACTAGGTTGGATCTCTCCTTAACAAGCTTCCGCTCATTGCTTCTTGTCCTGCCCTCAAGTGCTTTGGAGAATAACTCAATCCCCTTGTCTCTGTGACAGCCTTTCAAAGATTGGAAGATAGTTATCATGTCCCCCCTAATCTTCAATAGGCTAGACATGCCAAATTCTGCTTGCTATGTGTCCAAATGGACAACTCTAAGCAGCAGTCGATGAAATATTCAGTTTTCCCCCTAATGTACACACAGAGAACATGTATTTCTACAACTATCCTCCATAGTAGACAAATGGACAGGGATTAACAGGTTGATTGACTTTATTTGATAACTGGTTTCATACAAGACGCTGGCGCCCCAAACGCAAATTAACAAACCCAATTACTGTACTATATTCATTTGACATGCATTGCTCTGACCACTTGACTCTATTATGTCTGAACTTGATGGCCTAATTCTGGGGGCCCCAACCCCTGCTGTTGACTAGGATTACATACATATTACAACTTCGTTTTTTTTATTTCTTTGCTTGCTTCAGCTTCTTCCTGCATTCTAAAATTTTACCTCACATGCCTGGTTTTCAAGGAGAATGTCTGTCTCTAGGCAGCACAGAGTCTCAAAGATGCTTTCCCCTTCTTTTGTCTGTTTCCATAGACTAGATGTGAGCTGCAGTGATGCATTAACGACGTACATTTCAACCATACCTAAAACGCTACATTTATCTGCATGTTTATCCTCTTTATAGATTCTTTAATAAAGGGGTCCCCAACCCCCGGTCCGTGGACCAGTACTGGGCCACAGCATGCCAGCAACCGGTCCGCAGAAACAAGCAAAGCCCCATCCGTGGGATGCAAGCAGCACACAAAGCCACGCCCTCTCCGGTCCACGGAAAAACCTTTCTCCACAGAACCGGTCCCAGTAGTGGTCGTACGTTGAGGACCACCTGAATCAAGCTGCTTATTATAAGTGCTCAAAATATATGTTATGCCTTAATGCACAGTTATCAAGAGGGCAATAAAACAGTGAACAGCACTGTTTAAATTTCTTCATGAATTGCTGTTTACAGCTTTATTGCCCTCTTGATAACTGTGCATTATGTTATATAAAAGCATCTTTAAGAGCCATTGCAAATTGTTACAGGAACAAATTCCTCTTCATTTAATAAAGTTCTGGAGAAGATATTTATGGTGTTCAGCTACAGCCCAAGCAAAAGCGGTTTTCCATGTTTACAGTAAGAACTCAGCTGTGTGGGAATTGAGCAGAATTTCTTCCTTTTTAAAATATGTTCAGGGATCTGGCAGATGAGGGATAAATTGGGCAATGAAGCAGATGGTGTTCGGTTTGAAAGACCAGCTCCCCACTTGAAGGTCCAATTAATCTGATTTATTGTAAAAGGTCTATGGACATGAATCTTCTTGACACTTGATAGGAATTAGGTAAGGGTCAAGGGCACTCAAAGGGGTGTTGATTTAGTTCTCTTGTGGCTACATAGGGATTCTAGGCTGAACTCACTTTTCACTCCACCCCCAAGTTCTGCCAACTCTTTTCCTACAGATAGAGAGAAAAGTCTTCTAAAATAGGGATCCCCAACCCCCGGGCTGTGACCCACTACCGGACTGTGGCCTATTCAGAATTGTGCCACATGAGTGGCTGGTTGGAGTTCATGCGTGCATGCATGCAGCTCAACTTGTGAAAGTGACGGGCTGGTGGGCACTTGCACGTGTGCGCGCTGGCCTGCTGCTTGCCCAAGGGCTGCCCCCCACACGCATGCCTGCACACGCACTCCCCCCCCCAGCCAGGCCACCAAGCTGCCAAGGTTGGGGACCCCTGTTCTAAAATGTCATCCAGCCCTGGGGCAGAATCGTTGTGGTTTGAGATTTTAAGGATGCGGCCCAGTCCTAGGCTGCATTAACAGAGGGATAGAATCAAGATCACATGTGAAGTGTTAGTACCACTTTACAATGCCTCAGTAAGGCCACACTTGGAATCCTGCATCCAGTTTTGGTTGCCATGATGTAAAAAAGATGTTGAGACTCTAGAAAGAGTGCAGAGAAGAACAACAAAGATGTTTAGGGGACTGGAACATATATGGAACGGTTGCAGGAATTGGGTATGTCTAGTTTAATGAAAAGAAGGACTAGGTGTGATATGATAGCAGTGTTCCAATATCTCAGAGGCTGCCAGAAAAGACGGAGTTAAGCTATTCTCCAAAGCACCTGAAGGCAGGACAAGAAGCCATGGATGGAAACTAAAGGACAGAACCAACCTAGAAATAAGAAAAAATTTCCTGACAGAACAAGTGGAATAGCTTGACTTCAGAAGTTGTGGGTATTCCAACACAAAGAGCTGGCACTATTTTATATTTTATTTTATTTTATTTTATTTTATTTTATTTTATTTTATTTTATTTTATTTTATTTTATTTTATTTTATTTTATTTTATTTTATTTTATTTTATTTTATTTTATTTTATTTTATTTTATTTTATTTTATTTTATTTTATTTTATTTTATTTTATTTTATTATTGCATTGATAATCTTGTTAGGAAAGGGACCATCATACATTTCAAATAATGCTCTTGTGCATTACTGCATATCAAGCAACAACTTTGTGGTTAGCATCTGAACTTGAATGAAGTTGTCTAAAGGTGTCAGATGTTGAGATGATCAAAACTGAATATCCACAGGCTTAAATGAGACCCCATCAGTGTTGTGAACTAATTCAGATGTTTCTGTGGAATAAATTTTATTTGCTTTAATGGACAAGTTTTAGGTCACTAGGAAGGAATCCAAAATGATCTTATTTCTGGAACTATCCTCTTAAAAGATAATTTTAAAAAACCCAAGAATCTTCTAGTTTTCTGCATTATGCCACTTAGCCGAAAAGCATTCACAACCTCTGTTAAACTTCACCGGCATTCAGCATGTGCATACGTGTACATGAATTCCTGAAATAAATTTTTATTGTTAAAGAAAAAAATGTCGTTTGTTGCTCCAAGATGCATGTAACTCTTTCAAGTTGTGAGAGATGTCTTAAAATTAACAATTGAGCCATAATCAGAATTGAAATTGGAAAAAGAAGTATGAATTGTTTATGAATGCTTAACATTGAATTAAACTTTCAATATAGTCTAGTCTAAGAGACTCTTATCTTATTTTTTCAACAATAATATGACCTGAAATTCATTGCAGAAATGCCAAGAATTTCTGATTCCTCCACTTTATGAAATATGGTAATATGCTAGAAAGATTGTTCCCTGTATTCCTCTGTCATCTTTGACCAAATATTTTTTAGGTCTTTAAAGCCCAATAGTCATAAAATCTATGAAAAGAATTCAGGATAAAGTAAGAATGCAGGCTACAAGCAATGGGGTTTCCAGCTTTCAAGTTTTGTTTAAATAATTTGTCTAGCTCAAGAAGACAAAATTACTCAGAGGAATCTAGCAAACGGATGAGATTGTGAAATAAAAATTGTAATAAAGCTAAAAAAAAAAACACAGTCCAGAAGAAATGAAAGAGTCAGTTGCAAGCAAAAGGTTAAACAAGGGTGCAGCAAGACCCTTGGAAAAATGAAGAGAAATAGGACAAGTGCTGATCTAAAAAAGAGAAATTTCAATAGTTGATCAATAAAATTGAGCAACTGGTAGATGAAGTTCTAAGATTTGCCAACGTAAACCCAGCAAATGCAGAAAGAAAGAGCATACAGTAATTCAGTCTGGAGAATTTTTAATGTTATTCCTTCTGAAAGTTAATATCTCATCGCTTCAGGTCAAAAAAACCTACCTTATTGAAGTTCTGATTTCAAAGTTTCGTGTCTTCTTTGTTCTCTTGTGTTCTTGCTGTTCCTTAAGGCAACCTGAAGCAGACTCTTCCCTTCTGTGCAGAAGACCCCCTTTTGTAGGCTTCCTAAAATTGCCAGGTCCACACACATTCACCTCTGATTTAATCACACAGCCTAGCACCTGGTTTTGCTCTCACAAAACAGACCAGCATCCATCCGAGTTGAATAATACCAGCATTGCCATCTGCTGACGAATGTCTGCAAGGCAAGGAAGTCTTGGGTCTGTATATTCATCTGGAGGTTGATTCAACTGAGAAGTTGAACTATAATAATAATAATAATAATAATAATGTTGGAAGGGACCTTGGAGGTCATCTAGTCCAACCCCCTGCTGAACAAGGGCAGTGGTTCCTGATTGCCCAAAGGTGAATCCTTCACTGCAGATATGTTGAAGTGGCGTTCAAGAGACTTTTTGCATGTATCTCAGCTCAAAAGTGCATCTTAAAGAGGCTGGCCAATTCAGGGAACCATTTAGACTTCTGGAATGAAAAGTAAAAAAAGAGAGAAAAGAACATACTTGAAAAAAATAAGCTAGTATCTCACCAATAAAATGACAACACATAGATCAGCCTTACGAGGTAGATCAGATCAGGAAACCGACTTTACAAGAAGACTAGAAATATATTTTATTCAGATCGGCTTCAGTAATTATTTTAACAGCTTCTGGTTGCTGATTGAATATAATATTTATAGGGTTGAACTGTGGGGCCCTTAGTGCTTTCTGACCTTGGTGGTTTTCTACAGACATTTCATTACCAAACTAAGTAACGACATCAGCGCTAGAAGGAAGTAAGGGTTTACTCTTATTTTTGTATTAGTATATAAAGGGAGTTGACATCCACAGGTCCCAGTAAACTATTGTGGGAAGTCAGCCCCCTCCCCCCCAGAGAAAGAAATATTTTTGGAAATATTTAAAAGGTAGAATATATTTCCCTAAAGGATTTTAAAGGCAGAAACCAACCCCCCACAAGTCTTTCTGTCCCAAACAAAAACCAAGTTTGCAAAATGCAGGTGATAATCTTGTCAGAAAGACTGGAATCAGGAAAATGGGATTAGGAAGAAAGATCCCTAGAATCAACAACAAAAATCTAAGAGTCATCAGCCCCAGTCCCAGGGAAGCAGGATATCACCCTTGGGACATAATAGGATTAACCCACCACCATCAGAATACCAGAAAGGCACACTCAGACTCAGGTCAAAGTTCATGCCACAGGAACAACTCCAAACAAAAGGCTCCAGAGGGTATAAAAACCCACTCCCTACGTGTGCTCATTCTCTCTCTTCCAGAGCCATCTTTCTGTCTGGCTCTCCTCTTCAATAAACTGCAACCTTCTTCCTAAAGCAGTCGCCATGTTGTTTATCCCCGGCTTGGACTGAACCCTGATGAAGACTTTTCCTTCAACACTATCTAGTAAACTATCTCCTAGCTAAGGTGAGATGGAAGAGACTTGCATGTCACAAACTTTTAGATATGGAATAGAAAAAAGTTACCGTCCTGTAATGGAGAGACAGACAACAAAATGGCTTAGTTTCCCTCCATCTACAGAGGCATCACCCTACTACTCTAAGACTTCAGATAACTGAGTAGATGGATTTCATTTTGTCTGTGGGGACATCTATTGGTGCATACTGGTGATGCAAACTTGGTTTCTAGCAGACCTGGGCAAGGTGAGGATGCCTAACCACGATGAAGTCTTTTGTGCCAGGCTTTGATGCAGAGGTGCAATCTATAAGGGCTATTCCATCAAAGCTGGAAATCCATGTATCAGAACAAATAAATGAGTTGAATTAAAAAGCTGAATGAAATGTCGCTGACTCAGTCACACAGGCTGGCAGGGATTTTCCATGTGGACAAAGCATTATTTTTTTTCTAACCGGATTAGGAAAATGGAATTTTCCTAAAAATAGTTACGGATGGGATATAAATAAGAAAATATATATGCTAATATACGACTAGCCCAAAGTCCCCCAGGAAAATTTCATAGGTGGGAATTTGCCTCATTGCCTTGTGATTCATCAGCCTTCACATCCCCTTTATCCTGGGAAAACTCACCTGTAAATTCACTAGTTAAATCAAAATGAATACATTATTTGAAAATACTAAAGATGAGCCTGATCTGCAGTCTTCCTCCCCTGCCGCCATTTTATTAAAGTTTATTGTAAGATAAAATACAGATAGAAACAAACGTTAGAAAAGTTAAACAAGGAAAAAAGAGAAGTGCAATAATAATAATAATAATAATAATAATAATAATAATAATAATAATAATAATAATAATAATAAAGTTGGAAGGGACCTTGGAGGTCATCTAGTCCAACCCCCTGCTCAGGTAGGAAACCCTATACCATTTCGGACAAATGGCTGTCCAGTCTCTTCTTAAAAACTTCCAGTGTTGGAGCATTCACTGCTTCTGGAGGCAGGTTGTTCCACTGGTTAATTGTTCTAACTGTCAGGAAGTTTCTCCTCAGTTCCAGGTTGCTTCTCGACTAGTTTCCATTCATTACTTCTTCTCCTGCCTTCAGGTGCCTTGGAGAATAGCTTGACTCCCTCTTCTTTGTGGCAACCCCTGAGATATTGGAATACTGCTATCATGTCACCCCTAATCCTTCTTTTCATTAAACTAGACATACCCAATTCCAGCAAACGTTCCTGATATGCTTTAGAAATGAAAAGGAAAGGAAAAAAAGCAGTGACTTCCAACTTTGTAGAATACAAAAAATGTTACAACCTCAACCTTACGCTTTACCTCTCTAAATATTTCAAGCCACTTCTATAATAAGAATGTCATTCTAGCCATCCAAACCTAAATCAAAGTTTTATTTTCTCCGTTTCCAGCACAAAGTCCAGAAGCCATTTCCAAAACAAAATAAAACTAGAAAGATTCTTCTCTTTCATTAAAATAGACGATTTTACCATCTCTGTCCGCTCCATCAGTTTTACCATCCATTTTTCCGTTGTGGGAATTAATGTGTCTTTCTGTCTTTGTGCATATGAGATTCTCGCCACCGTGAACATATGTAGTCACCAACTTCCAAACTTTCTTTCAAGCTTTTTATCCATCAGGAATGAAAAGAAAACTTCTGGATTCCGTTTTATGTTTATTTTAAGAATCTTCTGAATGAAGATAAAGAACTGATCCCAATACAGGCAGTCCTTATCTCATGACTACAACTGAGTTCAAAATTTCTGTTGCTAAGCGAAACAGTTGTTAAATGAGTTTTACCCCATTTTACACCCTTTCTTGCTACAGTTGTTACGTGGATCCCTGCAGTTATTAACTTAGTGACGCGGTTGTTAAGTGACCCTGGTTTCCCCATGCACTTTGCTTGTCAGAAGGTCACAAAAGGGGATCACATGATCCCAGGACACTGCAACCATTGGTGCCAAGCGTCTGAATTTTGATAGCGTGATCGTGGAGATGCTGCAATAGTCGTAAGCGTGAAAAAAATGGGCGTAAGTCAGTTTTCAATGCTGTTGTAACTTCGAACAATCACTAAACGAGTGGTTGTAAAGTCAAGGGCTATTTATATTTCTCTGCTTTATCATAACCCCACCAGAAACGATAAACAGTAGCCTTTTACAGTTGCATTTCTAGCCTACTTTTCCCCAGCAGTCTTCTTTGGCATATACTCCATTTCAATTTTGCAAGTGAGAAAAAAATCACAGACTTAACAGCTTCCTCTCTTAACCAGCAGGAGAAAAACACCCGAGCCGAGCAACTGCAGAACTCGTTCATTTCTCAATTTGTTGAAAACCCTACCGAGCTTTCAGACAAGTTTTACTACTTTTATTCTTTTTCTTTTTTTAAATTTCCTGCTTTTTCTGTCTTTCGTTCTTTTTACTGGACAAATATCTCTCTCTCTCTCTCTCTCTCTCTCTCTCTCTCTCTCTCTCTCTGGTAAACAAGGAGCCCCTCCTGCACAAAGTGGGGAAGACCCATCATTTACAGATACCTGCACCAACGTTACAAAGACTATTTGTCTTGGGAGACAGCAAAGACTAGGAGCAAAATGCCACTCGTCCGATCCCTTTCGGTCACTTCTCTCAACGGTCTCCCTCAATGGGACAGCGAAGATTTACCGGTAGAAGACCTTTTACTCTTTGAAGTCTCCTGGGAAGTCACCAATAAAGGTGGGTGCCCTGTTGTTGTTTTTTAATTCCCTTCCAAGCTGCTGGAGCAATTGATTTTATTGGTGTAGCAAAATTATGAATGAAAGACTGGGGGGGGGGAGGAGGAGGAGAAGGAGAGAGGAGGAGGAGGAGGAGGAGGAGGAGGAGGAGGAGGATGATGATGGAGTTACCTATGTAAAGGCAGTTTGCTGAGGGATGCATGGATGTGTACAACTGCTGGTGCTTGCAGTGAATCTGCTGCACCCGTTTTATTTATTTATTTGTATCCCGGCTTTATTGTTTTTTTACAAATAAGTCAAGGTGGCGAACGTATCCAATACATGCTCCTCCTTCCATTTGCTCCACAACAACAACCCTGTGAGGTGGGTTGGGCTCAGAGAGAGTGACTTGCTCATAGTCACCCAGCTGGCTTTTATGGCTAAGGCAGGTCTACAATTCACAGTCTCCTGATGATTGGCCCCCTTATCACCCAGCTGGCTTTTATGCCTATGGCAGAACTAGAATTCACAGTCTCCTTGTGATGGCCCCAAAAGCACACAGCCAATTTTTATACTTAAGAGGGGATCTAGAACTCAGTCTCTTGTTGATTTGGCGCAAAGTCACTCAGCTGACTTTCATGCCTAAGGTGGGACTAAAATTCCCAGTCTCCTGGCTTCTAGTTTGGTGCCTCGACCACTATAGCAAACTGGCATGATCCATTTGCACAATCTTGCACTTGGCTGATCTTGAGAATTACATCTTTGAACAGCGGGAAGTTTTTTCTCCCCTCTGAAATCGTACTTTTGAAATAGTTATTTCAAAAGCAGTAGCTCTGAATCTATTGCAGTTTTGCTGTCAAATGTATCATTCTTTGCTTTCCTTTTTTTTTTTTTTTCTGAATTAAACCAAACGACCGTACCCATTCTTAGGAATAAAATCTAGAGAATACTTAAATATTTTAGGATTCTATTCCTATTTTTTTCTATATTCTAGCTCTTGATTATAGGAAACTGGACGGTGAAAATGATTTGGACATTCATTTGAGTGCTCTCTGCCTAGTTATTTCCAGGTACTTTATCCCAGCCTTTTAATTATATTTGGCAAGATTTCCATGGCAATACCGTGGTTTTTGTTATAATGTCCGCACACTGGCAATCCGATATATTTGTCAATCTTTTCAAGCATGGCAGATATCCCATAGTTAATCCACTAAGTACTGCAGCCAAAACAATTTTGAATCACTATTTTTATTGAAGTCTATGGAGATCTTTTCATAAAAATATGGGCAGCTCCTGCAGGTGTCTTGAGTGCACTGACACAGATGTTGGCTGTGAAACACCTCTACTCACATTTTATGTTGTGTACGTGTGGTAGACTGCCATGAGGACCTATGATAGGGCAGAGGTCCACAACCTATGGGCCGCGGCCCACTACTGCCACCGGGCCGCGTGAGGGGCCAGCCAGTGCATGCGTGCATGTGCGCAAGCTCACCCCCTGCCCTAGGTGACCCCCGAGCCTCTCGCCGGCTCTAGCCAAGCCGCGAGCTGCGTGCCGGCGCTAGCAGTCCCATTTGCGGAGCGTGCACGCTCACAGCCCCGTTCGCGCAAACGCACACGCAGCCACATTTGCACACGTGCGTGTGCACGCATAAAGCTGCCTGCCCCTCCCTTTCCCACTGGGCCACCAATCCAGAAAGGTCAGCGACCCCCTGTGATAGGGCATTTCTTAATCCCCCTTTTTGCCAATTCAACTCATGATTTTGTGATATAAAAAAAGTGACCGCTCGGAGTAAATTTCCCCTATCCATGTAGCTCTTCTCCCCACATCTGTTGGTATTTGTTATCCTGCTAAGCATAATGTAAAATCCTTATTTATCTATATGCTGCCTTTATTATTATTTTTTTTTAAAAAAAAAACCAAGGCAGCTCCTGCTATTTTCCTCATAACAGTAACCCTGTGAGGTGGGTTAGGCTGAGAGAGAGTGATTGGTCCAAAGTCACCCAGCTTGATTTCATGCCTAAGGCGGGACTAGTACTCACAGTCTCCTGCTGATTGGCCCAATGTCATTCAGCTTGCTTTCATACCTAAGGCAGGACTAGAACTTACCATCTCCTGGTGATTGGCCCAAAGTCACCCAGCCCCTTTCATGCCGGAGATGGGACTAGAACTCACAATCTCCCAGTTTCTAGTATGGTAGCTTAAACACTTGGCCAAACTACCTCTCAAAATCTTTTCCATTTTCAGAACTGTTTCTTTCATTTCCACCGTGGCTCTAAGTCAAACTAATAAAGGAGGGTGTTGTACCCCATAATTTAAATGAATTTGTTAGCACACCAGGGCTCCCTTTAAAAATTGCTCACTCCCATCAAAACTGGAAAGAATGTTGTAGTGTGTCTCCCTTCAGAAATGGTTGGGCAATGTCTGTTTGTTCTGCTCGTAAACTCAAAGTGCCACGGTTTCATTTTTAATCCATATATAGTAGGGGTGGCCAAATTGATGGCCTTGACTCAATCCAACCAGCTACAGTGATTTTTGGTCATCTCCCTGGCAGAGGAAGGAAGGAAGGAAGGAAGGAAGGAAGGAAGGAAGGAAGGAAGGAAGGAAGGAAGGAAGGAAGGAGGAAGGAGGGAGGAGGGAGGGAGGGGGAGGAGGGGGTTAGAGAAAGGGGGAGGGACATAGGATCAGATGGAGGGAGATTAGGAGAAGGAAGGGAGGGAGGAGGAGGGAGATTAGAGAAGGAGGGAAGGAGGGACAGAGGAATGGATGGAGGGAGGAGATTAGAAGGAAGAAGGAAGGAAGGGAGGGAGGGAGGAGGGAGAGGAAGGGAGGGAGGAGGTTAGGAGAAGGGAGGAAGGAAGGAAGTTAGAAGAAAGGAGGGAGGGAGGGAGGGAGGAAGAAAGTTAGGAGAAGGGAGAGAGGGAGGGAGGAAGAAAGTTAGAAGGGAGGGAGGAAGAAAGGAGAAGGGAGGGAGGGGTTAGGAGAAGGGAGGGAGGGACATAGGAACAGATGGAGGGAGATTAGGAGAAGGAAGGGAGGGAGGGAGGAGATTAGAGAAGGGAGGGAAGGAGGGACAGAGGAACGGATGGAGGGAGGGAGGAGATTAGGAGAAGGAAGGAAGGAAGGAAGGGAGGGAGGGAGGGAGGGAGGGAGGAGGAGATTAGGCAAAAGGAGGGAGGGAGGGAGAAGAAAGTTAGGAGAAGGGAGAGAGGGAGGGAGGACAGAAAGGAGAAGGGAAGGAGGACAGAGGAACGGATGGAGGGAGGAGGAGATAGGAAGGAAGGAAGGAAGGAAGGAAGGAAGGAAGGAAGGAAGGAAGGAAGGAAGGAAGGAAGGAAGGAAGGAAGGAAGGAAGGAAGGAAGGAAGGAAGGAAGGAAGGAAGGAAGGGAAGAAGAAAGGAAAGAAGGGCACAAGTCTTCAAATAGCCAGGACTGAGAAAACATTGTTTTATTGTATTTATTGGAAGCCATCTAGAATGGCTAGCCATGAGAACATACTTGTTTGCAAATAAAGGCGCAAATTAATGCAGATCAGGTAACCTGGACCAAATTACCGTAAAGCTCTCCTGCCCTGGACGAGCTCATTACTTTCAAAATATTTCCTTAATATATTTTCATCTACTTTGTCTTGTTCCTTGTAGAGGATGGCTTAGCCCTGGACTGAAGTGGCTGCTTGGCATTTGTTGACATTCCTCCAAACATGTTGATTTGCCATGAGGAACAAACCTCTTCCTGCTATAACAACAGAAATGAGTTACCGATGAGTAAATCAGTAACCTCACCCGTCAGCTCCCTGTATGGCTAAAGATAAAGGGAAACTGAGGCGGGAGAGTGTCCTGCAATCCCAGAGATCTAATCTCCGTGAGGCAAATAGTAGGCCGGCCTTTGAAATCGGCCGAAATCGGCTGAAAATCTGGGAGTTAATATTGTCCTCAAAGGAAAACCGCTCCCACCCCCTGCAATCTCACTTTCTTTCTGGATGAAAAAGTCTTTACAGATGGTGAAGCCTTCGGATTGTGAGCTGTTTATATACAGATAGTCCTTGACTTACAACAGCTCCCTTAGTGGCCACTCAAAGTTACAACAGCCCTGAAAAAAGGGACCATTTTTCACAGTTATGACCGTTGCAGCCTCCCCAGGGTCACGTGATTTACATTCGGGTGCTTGACAACGGACTCACATTTATGACGGTCGCAGCATCCCGGGGTCACGTGATCCCCTTGGGCGACCTTTTGATGAGCAAAGTCAAGGGGGAAACCAGATTCTCTTAACAACCGTGTTACTAACTTAAACAACTTGCAGTGATTCACTTAACCAGTGTGGCAAGATAAAGTTGTAAAATGGGGCAAAACTCACTTAACAAATTTTTCACTAACAAAATAAATTTTGGGCTCCATTGTGGCCGTAAGTTGAGGACCACCTGTAGACTGAACAGGAATCAGACAGGTAACTGCATTAATTACTTAAAATAGCAACACCAGCACATCATAGCCTGTTGTGAAATTAAAAAAAATCACTGATTGGCTGGTTTATACAAGATATTTAACTTGGTTCCATTTCCTGCATTGGTGCGATGCTCTGAACTCTAAACTGATCAAATTACGCAAGTGTGTTCAACACACAAAATAACTACTATGAAACTAATCGAGGTTAGGATGTGGTGGGCACAGGGTCTCTAGGTCTTTAACTCACCTGGATGAAATAGGAAAGGATGACCTGGTGAAACCTGTTAACACCAGGAAGTCATGTTATATACAGTATCAGAATTCATTTTGGAGAAGAAAAAAGAAAGAAAAAAAAGGAAAAGAAGAAGAAAAAGGAAATAAAGGAAAATAAAAAATAAAAATAAATAAAAAATGAACTCCTGGCATTGGGTTTGGCTAATTTCTAGAGTCAGTTGTTACAGAAATGGCTAGTACTTGCTAAATTGTTAGGTAAAAAGGTGAGGCTGTAATTCTATTCTGTGCTTTTGTTGTTAGTTGCGAAGTGGTGTCCAACCCATCGCGACCCCATGGACAACGTTCCTCCAGGCCTTCCTGTCCTCTACCATTTTCTGGAGTCCATTTAAGCTCACGCCTACTGCTTCAGTGACTCCATCCAGCCACCTCATTCTCTGTCGTCCCCTTCTTCTATTGCCCTCCATCTTTCCCAGCATTAGGCTCTTCTCCAGTGAGTCCTTCCTTCTCATTAGGTGGCCAAAGTATTTGAGTTTCAACTTCAGGATCTGGCCTTCTAAAGAGCAGTCGGGGTTGATCTCCTCTAGGACTGACCGGTTTGATCGCCTTGCAGTCCAGGGGACTCGCAGGAGTCTTCTCCAGCACCATAGTTCAAAGGTCTCAATTCTTTGGCGCTCAGCCTTTCTTATGGTCCAACTTTCACAGCCATACATTGCAACTGGGAAAACCATGGCCTTGACTGTACGTATTTTTGTTGGCAGGGTGATGTCTCTGTGCTTTACTGCTCTGAAAAAAAGTTGCAAAAACCAGTGCTGTTTTCTTTTTCTTTTTCCCCTTTATACCTACACTTTTCTTCTCCCTTTCTTTCCTTTCCCCCCTTTCCCATCATCTTTATTTTCATTTGCACATTATGATAATTTTAATTTTAAAAAAAATTGGAGGGAAAAAAAACCATATATAGGATGCAGAAGGGAAGATGGTTGGTTTATCCATATTTTAAATAGAGAGGAGAGGCGATATTTACAGAACGAAATCTGGAGAGGAGTCCATAAAGATCCTGCCATTGTCCTAATAATCAAATTTACTGCAAATATCTGCAGTTCCAAAATTGGGGTTTTTACTTGCTCTAAGCAAGGTGCTTTTTGCAACTATTCCAAAGCAGCTTTTACCAAGGGCCCCCCATGAAACCACAGAGCTGGCAGGGATGATGGGAGGTGACAGGGAACCACTTTGGCTGTTAAGTTGTCTCTCCACACCCAACACAAACTATGCAATAAAAAGCATCGCTGCTTCTCCAGAGGTGTCTTTCCTCCTGGTTTGCTGGTTTGCTGCCAACTTTTCAAGTGTCTCAGCGGGTACATTCCTGCCCTGTGAAAAGATATTCATTTTTCCTTTGTTTGCACACTCTAAACAAAGACAAATTGGTTTGGAGAGATTTGGGGGGGGGCAAGGGGTTGGGGAAAACCCACCCATTATTTTAGCATATTGTGCGAATGAAGCAATCACACAGAATTATACAGAGCAGCGATTTGGTAACTTTTAAGACGTGCGGATTTCAACTCCCAGAATTCCGCAGCCGGAACTTTTTTCTTCCCAAAAAATGGCAAAAAATTCCAAGTACATTTGAGTTGTTTCAGCAAGTTATTCTATAATATAATTTTATTAAAACTTCATATTATTGGGGTTTTTTCCAAAGGGAGGGAGGGAAGGAGGGAGGGGAGGAAGGACATAAGGAGGGAGGGAGGGAGGAAGAAAAGAAAGAAAGAAAGAAAGAAAGAAAGAAAGAAAGAAAGAAAGAAAGAAAGAAAGAAAGAAAGAAAGAAAGAAAGAAAGAAAGAAAGAAAGAAAGAAAAAGAGGGAAGGAAGGAGGGAGGGAGGGAGGTTAGGAGAAGGGAGGGAGGGAGGGAGGGACATAGGAACAGACAGAGGGAGGAGATTAGGAGAAGGAAGGAAGGAAGGAAGGAAGGAGGGAGGGAGGGAGGGAGGAGAGGGAGGGAGGAGGTTAGGAGAAGAGAGGGAGGAAGGGAGGGACATAGGAACAGACGGAGGGAGGAGATTAGGAGAAGGAAGGAAGGAGGGAGGGAGGGAGGAGGTTAGGAGAAGGGAGGGAGGAAGGGAGGGACATAGGAACAGACGGAGGGAGGAGATTAGGAGAAGGAAGTTAGGAAGTTAGGAAGGAAGGAAGGAAGGAAGGAAGGAAGGAAGGAAGGAAGGAAGGAAGGAAGGAAGGAAGGAAGGAAGACTGTACTTTTAGAATTTATATTTTTCCTGCTTTTGTTTCAGTCGGTGGCATCTGCACGGTGATCCAGACAAAAGCCAAAACTACTTTAGAGGAATGGGGGGAAAATTACTTTCTCCTTGGCCCTTATTTTGAGCACAATGTAAAGACACAAGTGGAACTTTGTGAACCTCCCAACGCAGCAGTGAAGAAAGCCATGGATGTGATAAAAGCCAATGGGTATCAGGTAAAGGAATTTTCCCCTAGAAAATTTAAACGTTTTAAAAAGTCTAAAGTTGAAAAGAGTTATTGGGGTCACAAAGTCCCTCTCCTCTGTTCACATCAATAAATAAACAAACAAATCCAAATTATTATTATTATTATTATTTTGTAATAATGGCAAACTAGTCTCTGCTAGAATAGGTCCAAAATACTTCAAATTCATTTGGAATTTTTTGTTACTCTTTGGTAAAAATGTTGCCCTCATTCTTGAGGTCCAAAATTATTTCTTAGGGTAAATAAATGGACTTTCAGGTCATTGACTGGCTCAATTATTACTGGCCCAGCAGTTAAGTGATGTTAACCAAAATAAGGGTAGTTCTCATGTTATGGCTGCAATGGTCATAACCCATGATGCTCGTAAAGCAGGTCAGTCAATTTGGCTAAACTTTTTTTGTTTCATTCATTCATTCATTCATTCATCCATCCATCCATTTTCTATGGTTTTCCAATGTTAAGTTCCGAAGGAAGATGCATTTCAAGGAATTCTGAGGCATTGTTTACCTTTAAAACTCTTTATTTTGCAACATAGCTTCGGTACGTATAAAGTGAAGCCAAAAACTAAACCCTCCTACTTCTTCCCACAGTGTCTAAGCATATTCCCTTCCCTCATGTAACAAGTCATTAATCACATTCTCCAATTAGTTTAAAGTGTGAGCTTTCCCTCCCGTTCCATAACGCGCCATATCTTTCTCTTCTCACATTTCATCCAGCTTTGAAGACGCTCTGCTGAAATATTGTTATGGCTAAATAGTTCTCAGCACATTCTTTTACTTCCTCCCCCCCCATACTATCTAATAGTGGCTCTTAAAGTAATACACAGGTTAAATAGTGAATGTCTGCATCCATATATAATGTCAAGCATAACATGTTAGCAGCCTTGACATCCAATTCAACCAAGTGACTCTGGGAAAGCTTACAAGGCTAATATTGTAAAATAATTAAAACAATTTAAAAGACATTAAAACAATAAAAACATCCAAAAAAATAGCAGCCGTTATGCAAATCATTGAAGTTGTTAAGTGAATCACCAAGGTCGTTAAGCACATCCATAGTCGTTAGGTGAGTGCTGCAATCGTTAAGCCGACTGGTGGTTCGCTATGAGCGTGGGTTTGTCCAAAAAATGGAAGTAAATGCCAGTGTTCGGCAAAATTGTTGTAAAACATGGTACTGCTATTCATTACAATTCACCCCCAAATCTTTGTGTTGGCCTCGGTAAATTCTTAATTGCCAAGATGAAGTCATTGAATTAAAGCAGAGGTCCCCAATACCTGGTCTGTGGACCAGTACCGGGCCGCGGCATGCCAGCAACCGGTCCGCACAAACAAGCAAAGCCCCATCCGTGGGATGCAGGCAGCACACAAAACCACACCCCCTCCGGTCCGCGGAAAAACCTTTCTCCATGGAACTGGTCCCTGGTGCCCCAAAAGTTTGGGGACCTCTGAATTAAAGAACCAATTATATCCCTTGACTTGTATTGTTGAGCAATGAATGTGGACTGTGACATCCCATGGTTTGCCCTATCTCTTCTGCCTCCTTTTAACAGGTCCATTTCGGGAGATGGCTGATTGAAGGAAGCCCATATGTGGTGTTGTTCGATATAGCATCAGCAGCTTGGAATCTGGATAGATGGAAAGGGGAATTCTGGGAAGCCGGACATATTGGAATTCCTTACCATGACAGAGAAGCAAATGATGTTCTCATCTTTGGATCGCTAACTGCCTGGTTTTTGAAAGAGGTGCTGTGTTTGGAGCTGAACTCCTCATCTATCTTTCTACCTGGAAGGGTCTACCTGTATAGACCATCACCTCTAGTGCTCTGGTAGCCTCTGATGCTGGTGGCCAAGGGAGCATCCAGCCTGCCAGATCAAGAGGGAAATCCCCAAGTAGCTCCTGGAATCCCTCTGGATCCAGAAAAATCTCTGGGGTGGACTTTGACCCCTCTTCCTTTGATAGTCCTGGGCAGCATCTGTAAAGGAAGGTAGAGTTGTCCTTGGGGGAAAGATAGGAAACAGCCATCAGGAAGGAACTTGGATAATGAATTATATGAACCAGAGATAAAAGAAAGCACGAAGAACAAACAAAATTAAGGCAGGGTTATTCTGAGTTCCTTTGTTACACTTCCTTCTATCTCTTGACTTGGTGATCTCTTGCTCAAGTCTCTCCTTAACGACCTGTTCATACTTTCCCCAGGATTACTTTTAAATTCTTTCACAGCGACAATCCTCACTCAAACCAAGAAATGATCTATCTCAGGGGTCCCCAACCCCTGGTCCGTGGACCAGCATGCCAGCAACTGGTCCGCACAAACAAGGAAAGACCCAGGCAGCACACAAAACCAGGCCCCCTCCGGTCTGCGGAAAAATCTCTCTCCATGTAACCGGTCCCTGGTGCCCAAAAGGTTGGGGACCTCTGATCTATCTAACCACGCGAAGGGCTGGTGGCAATCCTTCACTGATTGGATTGGATTTTTATCCTGCTCTTGATTTGGGTGAACTCAAGACAGCTAACTAAAGACAGCTCCTATTTTCCCCACAACAACCTTGTGGAGTGGTTTGGGCTGAGGGAGAGAGTGCCTGGCCCCAAATTACCTAACTAACTTTCTGATATTAGGACTAGAACTTGTGATCTTCTGGCTTCTAGTCCAGCATCTTAGCAAGCACACTGCATTGACTCCAGTCTGATCACACGTCAACTGTCCTGAGACAGATCTGATGCAGGATGTACTTAGTCATATGTAAGTTGTTACGCAGTACTAGCCTGTGGTTGTCATGGAGGCCATGAAAACCTGGACCTTCCATGAGCCTGTTTCCAGGCTATGGTGACTGAAATTTCCTGACCCCCCAACAGACAAGGAACTACAAACTCCAGCACCAGTCAGAGACAAAACCTCCATAGTACAGTGAAGCTTTAAGTACTGTCTGGAGTGCTTTGTCTGATAGGATTGACCCTAGTTATTGGCTTAGCTAATCCAGATTTCCCACAATTCCATGGAGGGATGAAACCTAGGAGACCTTACGGGAAAAGTAAGGCTGCTTAGATCTTGGGTGGTGATGGTGAGTGGATTGTTGTCAATCTTTCACCATCAGGATCAATGACTTCCTGGCAATAAATGACAGGTCTCTGCCCTTTAACTATGCCTAAACCTTCCTGTGTGTGTGTGTAAATTCTAGCAAATGGAAGCTTAAATAAACAGAGGAAGTACATATTCAGTGCTCGGATTCACTCAGTCACTAAATTAACCCATGTTCTGATGTACGTTATTGCAGGGGTCCTCAACCTTGGCAACTTTAAGACTTGTGGACTTCAACTCCCAGCTTTGCTGGCTGAGGAATTCTGGGAGTTGAAGTCCACAAGTCTTAAAGTTGCCAAAGTTGAGGACCCCTGCGTTATTGGAGACCCAAATGTCATGGCGTTACAGTAATACTTCCGACATTTCATGACCTATGGACTAGCAGAGGTCTCATGACCTATGGACTAGCAGAGATCAGCACGGTTTAGACAGAGACTTAAAGATATATCCACGTCCTCTCTTTCTTGCACGCATCACCCGCTCTTACATAAAGAGATTTTTATCTGAGGTCACTTCTTTTCTTCCTAAATATCTATGGAGATTCTCAATCATCCAGGTCATGATTGTCCCAAAGGTGCTTTCCCAGAAGGCAAGTGGACTTTCTTGGGGGTTTTTTTTTTCCTTGAAAACATTTCGCTTTTCATCCAAGAAGCTTCTTCAGTTCTAACCAGTTGTGTAACTGAACTGGTAACAGAACTGAAGAAGCTTCGTGGATGAGAAGTGAAATGCTTTCAAAGAAAAATACCAATAAAGTCCACTTGCCTTTTGGAAAAGCACCTGTGGGATTTTTTTCTCTAGGTGCACACAGACATACACACAAACACACACACACACATTCTTGCAGGGGTCTTCAGACTTGGCCTTTTTATGACTTGTGGACTTCAACTCCCAGAATTCCTCAGCCAGCGTGCCTGGCTGAGGAATTCTGGGAGTTGAAGTCCACAAGTCATAAAAGGGCCAAGTTTGAAGACCCCTGCATTCTTGGATCCCTTGATGGGATATATAGTTAATGAAATGCTAGGCTTTGCCTATCCCTATAATGCATCTATATTCTAAATAAATCTTCATATTGTAAAATTGCTTGACTAATCACCGCTCCGGTTATAAAATTCCCAGTCTCAGGAATGCACCTTGCCCAGACAGGATCAACTGAATCATTAAATAACCACAGAATTCACTCAAAGCTCTAAGGCTTTTTCTTCCCATCCAGCAGGAGGTTGGACTAGAAGATCTCCAAGGCAGTGGTGGGATTCAGCCGGTTCGCACCACTTCGGCAGAACCGGTAGCTACTTTTTTGTTGCCCAGGCCCAGAATGGACTTCTGGAAGCGGCATCCACACAGAGAACCGGTTGTTCACATATTTGAATCCCATCGCTGCTCCAAGGTCCCTCCCAACTCTTATCATTCGATGTTCATCCCCCAACACACTAAGTTGAAAATGAATCACTGTACTTTTAACACACTGAGCAAATGAACCACGAGGGTTTTTTAAACTGACTTGGCTATTGATATTGTAAGTACTCAGCTGTTGTATCTTTATTCTCTTCCCTCTTTAAATTTGGAGATTGCTGAGATGTAAAAGTTAGTAGGTGATATAATAAGCTCCCCCTGTTTCTCTGTCTTTACAGCTTGCCGGTCAGTTTGAAGAGAAGCCCAATGTTATAGCTCACTTCCATGAATGGCAAACGGGCCCCGGCCTCATCCTGTGCCGGTCCAGGAAGATTCCAGTTGCTACCATTTTCACAACACATGCGACCCTGTTAGGAAGGTACCTCTGTGCAGCGAGCATAGACTTCTACAATCATTTGGATCAGGTGAGGAAACGTGGCCTGTCTTTGTCTCTCTTCTCGCCAGTGTGATTCTACAAACTCTCTCGATGTAATGGTACGTGGGAATGATCTTGGGAGATAGGGGGGGAAAACCTTAACTGATCCGATAAAGCAGGTCTTGTGAACCCAGCCATGACATTCTTACTGGAATGTATTAAACAGTTTGGATAGAGCAGCTTTAAAATCTAGCATCTTCAGCTCCCAAGTATAGCAGCCCAAGAGCCGTGATGGCGCAGTGGTTAGAATGCAGTACTGCAGGCTACTTCTGCTGACTGCCGGCTGCCAGCAGTTTGGCAGTTCGATCCTGACCGGCTCAAGGTCGACTCAGCCTTCCATCCATCTGAGGTCGGTAAAATGAGGGCCCAGATTGTTGGGGGCAATAGGCTGACTCCGTAAACCGCTTAGAGAGGGCTGTAAAGCACTGTGAAGCAGTATATAAGTCTAAGTGCTATTTTTATTGCTATTGCTATAATGACATGTGGAAATGACCTTGGAAGACGGGGACATGGGAGCATGGGAGAGAAATGCTGCCCAGGGAACTGTCAGATCAGAAAGGGCATCGCCTGCAGCGGCATCATGGGTGAAGAAAGAGACTCAGAAGAGACACTATTCAATTCTCAGACTGTAAAAGAGGCAGTGAGAGACTTGCCAGGTAAACCAGACAGGAAATACAGCCAGATGAGTTAATTCTAATAGTCAGATAAGAGAGGGCTTAGCCTGCAGCTGTATAAATGGGTGGAGAAAGAGGGACAGAAAGGACCTTCTCTCTGGGTTCCCAAGCTGTAAATGAGACAGCGCCAGATTCGTACTTTCAAACTTGTAAGATTTTGTTAATTGTAGCTTTAAAGTAGAATTAGCTTTGAAAGCCGTGAAGTTTTGATCAGTGTCTTGGTGAGGGTGAGTGGGACCCCCTCACTCCATCACCTAGGGTCTGTCGTGCTTCCATCTTTTATAGTAATTTTAGTGTTTGTTCAGATTGTCCAGAGTCATTGGGAGTCAGGTGGGTTATACAAGTTTAATAAAATTCTTGTTGTTATTATGGTTTGGAAGAATGTCAACTTTCCACCAAGCTGATGTCCCATTGACCTACTGGACAAAAATTCATCTATTCCCAAGACCAATCCCAGTAGATTCCATCAGTAAACAAGTCCGTGCCAAAATGGCAACACTACATAGTGACATCATCATGCAAATATCATTGTCCTGATGTCTGTTGCAGGTTCTTAAGGGCAGTATTTACATAATGACGTTGTTACAGATATTTCTTAGTTGCCTCTCCCTGCCCTGCAGCAGTGTTCCAATATCTGAGGGGCTGTCCCAAAGAAGAGGGGGGTCAACCTATTCTCCAAAGCACCTGAAGGCAAGACAAGAAGCAACGGATGGAAACTAATCAAGGAGAGAAGCAGCCTAGAACTGAGGAGAAACTTTCTGACAGTGAGGACAATCAAGCAGTGGAACGGCTTGACTTCAAAAGCTGTGGGTGCTGCATCACTGGAGGTTTTCAAGAAGAGATTGGGCAACCTTTTGTCTGGAATGGTATAGGGTCTCCTGTCTGAGCAGGGGGTTGGACTAGAAGACCTTCAAGGCCCCTTCCAACTCTGTTATTCTATTATTCTGTTCTGACCCCCGCCGTCAACTCTAATACTTACTTACAAGCAGTAGGAGTACTGTTTGAAAACTTCCTTCATCTGTGATTTTTCCCTTCCATTTAACAGTTTGATATAGATAAAGAAGCAGGGGAAAGGCAGATATACCACAGGTACTGCATGGAGCGGGCATCAGTGCATTGTGCGCATGTCTTTACCACGGTCTCTCAGATAACGGCCATAGAAGCGGAGCACATGCTGAAGAGAGAAACTGGTAAGCGCCATCTTTCTCACAGCATACGGTATAGGATAGGATAGGATAGGATAGGATAGGATAGGATAGGATAGGATAGGACAGGACAGGACAGGACAGGACAGGACAGGACAGGACATCTTTATTGTCATTGTGTAACTCACAACAAAATTAAGTGCTGTCCACAGTGCACACTACTCACAAGTAAAAACCACAAGTAAGAACATACATTATATACACACATCTTTCACATTCTATTCACCGTTGCGCTGCCCCTAATATTACAGCTCTGGGATAAAAACTATTTTTCAGCCTATTTGTCTTTGTTTTTATTATCCTGCACCATCGGCCAGATGGTAACAGTTCAAAAAAAAAATATGTCCGGGATGAGATGAGTCTTTAAGAATGTTTTGAGCTTTCCTAGGACAACGGGAACTGTACAGTTCATCCCGTGTGTGTGTGGGGGGGGGGAGAAGGCAGCCAATAATCCTCTGGGCGATGGTAATGACCCTCCGGAGCGCTTTCCTATCTGCTACTGTGCAGTTGGCAAACCACACACAAATGCAATAGGTTAGAATGCTCTCTATGGAGCAACGGAAGAAGGTCACCAGCAGTTTTTCATTCAGTTGTTGTTTCCTGAGAACTGGAAACAACAGTTGTCAGGCTGGCCTTCTTAACCAAAGTTGGCCTTCTTAACCAATGCTGTAACATGAGCACAGAAACATATTCTCAAAGATATTTCTTTAATAGTGAGCACAGGGGGCAGCCTAACCATGAAAGAGTAATGTTGAAACCCTGAGGTTGGTTGTTTTCTTGCAGATGTTTCATTACCCAGGGCTGATGTTGTTACCTAGTTTGGGTAATGAAAAGTCTGCAAGAAAACAACCAACCTCAGAGAGCACCAAGGACTCCTCATTTCAACCCTTCAGTAAAAGAAGACCTTAGGATTTCGGCAGCTTCTTTAGCTTCAGGTGAAAAGCAGGTGATCGTGCTGGCCATTATATCAGCATATTTATAAAATAAAAGCCTAAAGTTTTAAATGAACCCCATCATAGCACTCTCTGGTGTAAAAGAGCATAAAGAAGAACGTGAAATATTGAGGAGTCCCAAAATCATGAGAACTTGACCCCTATTATTTATAAGCTAATAATACTCAGTCACATAAAATAATGTTTACAAGCTCTATATCTAGAGACATCTCAGGAGGATACATTGGCAGATAATATGAAATGTCACCGAAACGTCCAGTAGAGCGTATTACCCTTTTCTGGAATAGGGCATCTATCAAGGGCATCAAGACTTAGCATCAGATTGCAAGGTCTTTCAATAATCGGCTTTATTCAGAGAAAATTGGAGTTGAGATGCCTGTGCCAGAATTTTTGTTTGTAAAGAACGATTTGAAACTGGCACATGTCAATGTGCAAAGTTGTGAAATGTGCCTGTTCCTCAGAAAAAGGTCAACGATCCTTGAGGAAGTAGATCATTAAGCCTGGCATTTGCCCAAGTGCATTGCAGTTTACAATCTGTGGGGAATCTATGCTTGGATAGAAGATAATTCCTTTCCAAATAAACTGCTTCAGTATAGATTAATAATTAAGGTTGGTTGTAGAGCTGCCTTCAGAACCTCTGTTCAAATAATGGTTTGCTTCAAATAATTATATGTGAGTGTGTCAATGTCCCACCATCATCTCAGTTATTCCTCTTCTCTTCTCTTCTCTTCTCTTCTCTTCTCTTCTCTTCTCTTCTCTTCTCTTCTCTTCTCTTCTCTTTCTTCTGCATCTAGTCTAGTCCTAGTCCCAGTCCTAGTCCTACGGTAGTCCTAGCCCATTCTGTTCTACTCTACTCTACTCTACTCTACTCTACTCTACTCTACTCTACTCCACTCCACTCCACTCCACTCCACTCCACTCCACTCCACTCCACTCCACTGACATTCTATTCTATATTGGTATTGATATTCTATTGGTACACATTCCAATTCTTGAAGGATCAACTTCTCAGCTTCTTATGCTAGTTGTGACTACACCTCTAAATTCATTGTCTTTCTTTTCCTTTAACCAGATGTTGTCACGCCCAATGGCCTAAACATTAAGAAATTCTCGGCTATGCATGAATTTCAGAATTTGCACGCCACCAATAAAGCCAGGATCCAAGAGTTCATTCGAGGTCATTTCTACGGGTAGGATATGCCTTTCAAAATTGATACCTGCGTCACTCTGAAATATAGGTGCAAGGAAAAGATGCTATATTTCCAACCAAGCAGATGAAGAAGAAAAAAAATTGCACTATAGTTCTTGACTTACAACCATAATCGGAACCAGAATTTCCATTGCTAAGCAAAGTGGTTTGCAAATCATTTTACGACCATTTTTGCCATGATTGTTAAGCAAATCGCTGCAGTTGTTAAGCGAATCACATGGTCGTGAAGGGAATCTGGCTTTAGAATAGAATAGAATAGAATAGAATAGAATAGAATAGAATAGAATAGAATAGAATAGAATAGAATAGAATAGAATAGAATAGAATAGAATAGAATAGAATAGAATAGAATAGATGCAATGGAGAATAATAATAGAATAGTAGAATAGAATAAATAGAATAGAATAGAATAGAATAGAATAGAATAGAATAGAATAGAATAGAATAGAATAGAATAGAATAGAATAGAATAGAATAGAATAGAATAGAATAGAATAGAATAGATGCAATGGAGAATAATAATAGAATAGAATAGAATAGAATAGAATAGAATAGAATAGAATAGAATAGAATAGAATAGAATAGAATAGAATAGAATAGAATAGAATAGAATAGAATAGAATGGACCTTGGAGGTCTTCTAGTCCAGCCCCCCGCTCAAGCAAGAGAACCTATACCCTCTCAAACAAGACCCTTTGATTTCTAAAGCCGGTTGGGGAAGGTTGCAGATGGTAACAGCTGCAACAGTTGTGAATACACGCTGGTTGCCAAGTGCCAGAATTTTGTAACTGTGAAGACTGGTTGTAAGTCACTTTTTCCCCCTGTGTTGTAATTTTGAACAGTGATTGAATGGGTGGTTGTAAATTGAGGTCTACCTGTATGCCATCTTGCAAACTGGTTTACATATGTTCACTATTTTTAATTCTGCATCTGAAATAGTAGGGTCTTTTACAGTAACAAGTCCTGTGCTGTCGATGTCAGATTAGAAGATTCACCAAGCTGTTTTGACCCTTCTCCGCTGCAAAGAGTTAAGAATTACTGGGTACTTGGTAAAAGCAGAGAAAAAAACAAAGTGGTTTAATCAGTCTCCTGTTTTGCTAGTCACTTTCCCTTCTTCAAATCTAAAATCCTGAAGAGCTGAGTTTGCACTTTATGCTAACAAGGTTAAAATGGGCTGGATAATTAATGA
Source organism: Azemiops feae (assembly GCA_023970755.1). Taxonomy (NCBI): domain Eukaryota; kingdom Metazoa; phylum Chordata; class Lepidosauria; order Squamata; family Viperidae; genus Azemiops; species Azemiops feae. The sequence continues at coordinate 1,036,742 of JALGBA010004201.1, read as the reverse complement.
TCTAGCACAGGGGTAGGCAACCTTGGCTCTTTTATGACTCGTGGACTTCAACTCCCAGAATTCCTGAGCCAGCCATGCTGGCTCAGGAATTCTGGGAGTTGAAGTCCACGAGTCATAAAAGAGCCAAGGTTGCCTACCCCTGATCTAGCATGTTAAGAGAACCTAAATTAGTGTGTCCAGCCTTGGTAACTTTAAGACCTGTCGACTTCAACTCCCAGAATTCTGGCTGGGGAATTTTGGGAGTTGAAGTCCATAAGTCTTAAAGTCGCCACGGTTGGACACCCTTAACCTGACCCTTGCATTAGCATGTTGCTGAACTCATGCTGAGGCATAATTTGGGCATAGCATGCTTTGTGAATACAGAGATTTGTTAACCTGGGTTTAGCATGTTGTGGGAAAACCCCATCAGTGGCAGCAAAACTGGGTCATGTTTAATGCATCTCTTAATCCTGTTCTGCAAATAGTTTCCTTGGAGAAGTAGGAGTCGGGGTTTCAAGAGTTTTGTTTTTAACTGAATTTTTAGTAGAATCTTTGAGTCAATATAATGCATGTATTCACAAGTTTTTTTCTGGCGAGGATTATGTATTGGGGGATTTAGTCTGTTCCTCTGAGGCATTTCTTCGGCTTTGCATCAGTGGGCCCCATAGGGAGATCAAGTGTTTCTTTGCTATTCAGGATACACACATATAGCTGAAAGCAAGCTAGGTTATGCTCAGCTTCCAATGTTGTTGTTAGACATCTGTGACCTTTGTTCAACATCGCCGATGGTGTGTTTGTTTGAACAACAGTTTACAGCATTGTGCCCTTGTTTGCTCTCTTTCCAGCCATCTTGATTTCAACCTTGAAAAGACTTTGTTTTTCTTCATTGCCGGGAGATACGAGTTTTCAAACAAAGGAGCGGACATGTTTTTGGAGGCCTTATCAAGATTGAATTTCCTACTGAGGGTAAGAAAGAGGACAGGCATCTCAGAAGCTCCCATAGTCAGTCACAGGGGGAGCGACGATGGGTGAGACCAAAATCCAGCATTTCATGCCCCAAATGGCCAACCAGATTGATATCTTTGGAGAACTCAACATCCGTGGCTTGTCCATGCTGGCTGGGGAATTCTGGGAGTTGAAGTCCACAAATCTAAAAGTTGCCAAGGTTGGAGACCCCTGACCTATTACAATCCTCCTGTAGATATTTCTGAGAAATCAGTATAGAAAGACTCACTGCCCCCATCTTTGGAACCAGAATTATAGCAACAGCAATAGACGTAGACTTGTATATCGCTTCACAGTGCTTTACAGCCCTCTCTAAGTGCTTTACAGAGTCAGCCTATTGCCCCCAACAATCTGGGTCCTTATTTTTTCCGACCTCGGAAGGACGGAAGGCTGAGTCAACCTTGAGCCGGTAAGAATCGAACTGCCAAACTGTTGGCAGCCGGCAGTCAGCAGAAGTAGCCTGCAGTACTGCATTCTAACCACTGCGCCACCACATAAAGGATTAAATAGGATCTAAAAATCCTAAATTTGGAAGGATTGTCAAGAGACCATCAAGTCTAGCCTGCTGTTCAGAAGAATCCTAATTAAAGTGGGTTCCATTGCTTGATGGAATTACTATTCCATACATGCTATTGCTATTAGAGCCATTATCAATTGGTTTTGCTGTTGAGCTGTTCTTACCTTCATTCGGTTGTGATGGGGAACTTGTGTTGACTTCTTCCTGCATTACAAGTAGTCCTCATTTTATCACCAGAGGATTTCTGTTGCTAAGCAAGGCGGTTGTTATGTGCCTTATTTTGTGATCATTTTCACCACACAATGGAACAAGCCTCACTTAACAACCACCTTGCTTAGCAACAGAAACTTTGGGATCGATTGCAGTCGTAAGTCGAGGACCGCTGGTACTTGAATGCCACTGTAGCTAGGGATGAGTTGAGCCTGTCTCATTCATGATCTCAGGATGAGACACAGCAGAAAAACCATGCCATCTGTCAAGTGCCAGGAAAATCGGGAGATCCAGGCAGTTCAAATGGGTATAACGATTTATTGTAAGCTTAAGTGCTCCATAAGAATCTGAACTATTAATGGCCAAGGGAAATTAGCAGGAGATAAAAGTAGAAGGAATTCAAATGGGCTGGATTTAGATCTCTTTTGAGTGTGAAGTGATTCATCACTGACGACACATTTGATCCCTCCCTCGGGCTCAGCCTGGTCATCTCCTATGACCATTTGTGCAGTGGTTAGATGCCTATAGGACAGTGGTGGGATTCAAATACCTGAACATCCAGTTCTGCATGGATGCAGGCCTGGGCCTCCAAGGCCTAAAATGGATTTCCGGAAGTGACATCCATGCACTTCCTGTGTGCCGTTCTAGGCCTGGAAGGCCTCCACCAGGCTTAGAACGGACTTCCGGAAGTGACATCCACACACTTCCGGTGGGCCGTTCTAGGCCTGGGAGACCTCCTCCAGGCCTCCAAGGCCTAGAATGGACTTCCAGAAGCAGCATGGGTTCAGCTTGTTCTCCGAACTCAACAAAATTTAGCTACCGGTTCTACTGAACCGGTGCTAACTGGCTGAATCCCACCATTGCTATATAGGGACATGGTCCAAAAGACAGGAACAGGAAAGGTAATAAAAGGGGAGGCAAATATCTTTACCTCTGCTAAAAATGTGCTTTTCTCTTTTAGGTACACAGAAGTGATGTCACAGTCATTGTATTCTTTATAATGCCAGCAAAAACCAACAATTTCAACGTGGAGACATTGAAAGGCCAGGCAGTCCGGAAACAGCTTTGGTAAACTTCTTTCTCTTGTCCAATATAACGGACAGATGTTGATGTCCTGCTTCTAATTTGAATACCGACTGGTATCCCGGAGGTGCAGTGGTTAGAATGCAGTATTGCAGGCTACTTCTGCCCCCAGTCTGGAGTTCGATCCTGACGGGGTTCAAGGAGGATTCAGCTTTCCATCCTTCTGAGGTCGATAAAACAAGGACCTAAATTGTTGGGGGCAATATGCAAATAATGCTTCTACATTGTAAACCGCGCAGAGAATGCGGTAAAGAGCTATGGAGCAGTCTATAAGCCTAAATGCTATTGCTATGCTAACTGTATCCATCACTCCAGACAATTTCAGGATGTGAAGGATGGTAGCATCAACCAGGCTACAAATGTCTTGGGTGGACTTTGAGAGTTGCCAGATGCCAAAAAAAGACAACAAATATTTGCTTGTATGTCCAAACTTCCCATTTCTCAGAGACAAATTGCTTTCTTCCCCTCAACATTCCTCAGTTACTTCTATAGGTTTCTTTATGACCCGCACATAAGGTGCATTCTCCCTGTATAGATGTTCTCCCTACTAAGATGACAGCTGGTCAGTATGCCAATCTTCCATACCAAGATCAAGTATGTATTTGCTCAAATACGAGAAGTCCTTGAGTTACAGCCACTTGGTTAGCGACTATTCGAAGTTACAGCAGCATTGAAAGAAGTGACTTTTACAACAGGCACTTACAACCATTGCGGCATCCCCCCCATGGTCACATGATCAAAATTCAGACACATGGCAACTGACTCATATTTATGACAGTTGCAGCTTCCTGAGGTTAAACGATCACCATTTGCGACCTTCCCACCAGCCTCCAACAAGCAAAGTCAATGAAGGCAGGACAAGAAGCAACAGATGGAAACTAACCAAAGAGAGAAGCAAGCTAGAACTAAGGAGAAACTTCCTGGCAGTTAGAACAATTAATCAGTTGGAACAACCTGCCTCCAGAAGCGGTGAATGTTCCAACACTGGAAGTTTTTAAGAAGAGACTGGACGGCCATTTGTCTGAAATGGTATAGGGCAGTGGTGGCGAACCTATGGCACGGGTGCCAGAGGCGGCACTCAGAGCCCTCTCTGTGGGCACGCGTGCCATCGCCCAGTCCTAGGCCTTCAGCTGGGTTTTCTAAAACCTTTTCGCTTTAGGCCTCCGCCGCCGTGTGCAAAAAAAAAAAAAAGGTTCAGTCAATTACAACTTCTTGCGGGAAAAAAAAAGATCTTGCAAAGGTGGAATTGATTAATTGAACTTTTTAGTCCCACCCTGTCTGCCGTTACCACCACAGCCATGCCCACCCAATTGGCCATGCCCACCCAATTGGCCACACCCAGCCAATGGGCCACACCCACCCGGCACTTGACGATGCATAAGTGGGTTTTGGGTTGCAGTTTGGGCACTCAGTCTCTAAAAGGTTTGCCATCACTGGTATAGGGTTTCCTGCCTGAGCAGGCGGTTGGACTAGATGACCTCCAAGGTCCCTTCCAACTTTATTGTTATTGTTGTTATTGTTATTAATGGAGGAAGCTCAATACATTCTGTTTTACTCTTTCTTAGGGACACCGCACATTCAGTGAAGGAAAAATTTGGTAAGAAACTCTATGAAGCACTGCTAAGGTGAGAATTCAGCAGAATTATGCACCTGTGCAATCTTTCTTGTTTTTTTTATACAGAGAACAAAGGATTCTGTATGTGTTTTATATACAGAAGACGCTTTGATGTAGAAATTAATATGGCATAGGTGTGAACCGTCTACGGCGTTTATGTCTGAAGACATATCCAAAGTTGTCACTCGCTGTAGATACAGCAAACATGTTCTGGAGATCGAACTAGGATTAAGCGCAATGCTGTGTTTAGTTATTGTGTCTTATTTTCTAGAATTTGTCGTTAGCTTTCAAATGTTCCCAGAGCCAGTCTTTACATAGTGCTAGAAAAATGTCTTTCTTGGGACACTGGAAAACCACTTCTACAGATAGTCTTTGACTTACAACAGTTCATTTAGTGACCTTTCAAGGTTACAGCAGCACTGAAAAATGTGACTTATGACCTTTTTTCACGGTCACGTGATCAAAATTCAGGCGCTTGGCAACTGACTCATTTATGACGGTTGCAGAGTCCCAGGGTCATGTGATCCCCTTTTGCGACCTTCTGACAAGCAAAGTCAATGGGGAAGCCAGATTCATTTAACAACTGTGTTACTAAACAACTGCAGTGGCTCACTTAACAGCTGTGGCAAGAAAGATCATAAAATGGGGCAACATTCATTTAGCAACTGTCTCACTTAGCAATAGAAATTTTGGGCTCAGCTGTAATCGTAAGTCGAGGATTCCCTGTACTTAGCACCGAATTTACACCTATTATTCCTAGGTAGAGAAATTTTAATAAATGTACTAGCAATTACCTCTTGGAAAATGCATTACAGTTGCTTTGAAGTAAGCTGCACTGAGCTCCATGGAGTTTGAATTGGCACAGGCAACTATAGGATTATTGTAATCTGTTAATCCCAGAAGTCAATTTCAAAGACTTGCAGGAGATGGGATATACTTCTTTTTTTCCCTAAAGAATTAATTTTCTTACATCCACAGAGGAGAAATTCCTGACATGAACAAGATCATAGATCGTGATGACCTAACTATTATGAAACGAGCCATCTATTCCACCCAGGTGTGTTTTTTCTGCAATGCTTTTCAAAATTCATGACTATTATTTGAGCAAGAAGGCATATATTTTTGTCTCATCTACATTGAGTCAATAGAAGAGAATATTTGTTGCTCAGGGGTTGAAACAAGGGGTCCTTGGTGCTCTCTGAACTTGGTTGTTTTCTTGCAGACATTTCATGACCCAACTAGGTAACATCATCAGTGCTAGGAAGGAGTGGGCTTTGCTCTTTGTTCACATACTAGTGGCTTGCCCTGTAAGTGTTGATGGTGGTGTTCTTGGTGGTTCCTTGATTAGGCTGTTGTTTAGTGTTGGATTGTTTGTTCCTTGATTGGGGTATTGTTTAATGCTTGCTTGTTGGTCTACTATTAATCTTGGTGTTAATCTCTGCTTATCTGGGTGTTGATGGCTGGCAAAGAGGTGTTGTGGTCTTTTAGTTTTATGTTTGTCTCTTTTGAATGGTATGTAGATGTGGTTTATCTCTATGTGCCTGTTGATGGCTGATTTTTCCGAGTGCCAGGCTTCCGGGAATTCTCTAGCATTTTTGGATTTAACTTGATCTAGATTAGGGGTCTTCAAACTTGGCCCTTTTATGACTTGTGGACTTCAACTCCCAGAATTCCTCAGCCAGCATGCCTGGCTGAGGAATTCTGGGACTTGAAGTCCACAAGTCATAAAAGGGCCAAGTTTGAAGACTCCTGATCTAGATTCCCAGCATATTTTCCACCTCTTCCGATGGGCTGACTGGAAGCTTCTACAAAGCTCAACCACACAAGTCTGCCCCCAGCTTGAAGGAATTTAACCCAAGCATCCATTTACATCTTTAATGCACTTTGGGCCTATATAAAATGGGCTTCTTTCATTTTATTGCAGCGGCAGAGCCTCCCACCAGTGACAACACACAACATGATCGATGATTCCGGCGATCCCATCCTGAGCACCATCAGACGGATCGGTTTGTTCAATAACCGAACGGATCGAGTTAAGGTATTAAGATGAGCTTCTTATGTCTCCCCGCTTCTTGGAGTAGACATGGTTCTTATAAGGTTACCTGCCCCAGATGAAGACAATGCCCAAAGAAGGGCAGGATTCCCCAGCCCAGATCAGCAAAATCCCACAGACCAAACTGGCTCTGTAGTTAGATTCAGAATTATCTGTGGGAGGGGGAAGTGAAAAAAAAAATCAGGATGGCTGTCAGACCTGCCCCAGTGTAATCCCTTAGGGAAGAAAACCTCTTGACTCCATTTGGTTGAAGTGAAAAGTAGTTTTACTAAGAGATGCCAGCTGTGGTAAAGTCAGGCGGAATCTAAAGTTCCCGCACAACAATACAGAACTATTCCCCTCGATTCCCCATCCCTCCCCCCCATGTCCAGTCCATCTTTAGCCAATCCGACATCGCCGAGATGTTTTGGGAACGCTGAGGTGTTTAGGCTGATGAAATTCCACACTCAGGGCAAATGGCCTTGAAGATGCCTGGCACGCACCAAATTCCATACTGCTCTGCTCTTCTTCAACTGTTCCCACCATAGAATGTACAGATTTATTGCCCATGTGTTCCTCCCTCCCTTCCCTGGTGCTTTGATGGCAGAATGCCAACGAGGTGCCAAGCCTAAGATGGTGGATTCGACAGTGGGAGCTGCAACCCAATGATAGAAGCCCCCCCAATTTGTTTTTATGTGCAATGCAACACATGTGAAAAGGGAATGGAGCTTCAGTCATTCACTGTGGAGCCAGCTTGGTCTGGGGGTTAAGGTGTCAGGTTAGAAAGTGGGAGATTGTGAGTTCAAGTCCCTTTTTAGGCATGAAGGTCGGTTGGGCGACGTTAGGCCAATCCCCAGGAGACTGTGAGTTCTAGTCCCGCCTTAGGTATGAAAGCCAGCTGGCTGACTTTGGGCCAATCCCCAGGAGACTGTGAGTTCTAGTCCCGCCTTAGGCATGAAAGCCAGCTGGCTGACTTTGGGCCAATCCCCAGGAGACTGTGAGTTCTAGTCCCGCCTTAGGTATGAAAGCCAGTTGGCTGACTTTGGGCCAATCCCCAGGAGACTATGAGTTCTATTCCTGCCTTAGGCATTGTGGGATTCATTGTCTAGTTGAAATAAATAATCACCAGCCAAAACTTCCAAGAGAAAACAATGGTAATTTAGTTGTACTACTTTGCAAAGAGGGTGTTCCTCCTGCACACAGGAACAGTGGACACACCTTAAATCATCAATATTCTTTCTTTATATTCCTTATTGCCGTTACTAATTTACCTCCCACCTTTTCTTCATTGGCTTAGTAATCATGTCGTCACAACCTATCTGAAGCTCCTAAAGCGAATACATTATCTCCGCTTCTGATTACATCTTCCATTACTCTTAATTCTATTGCCCCCTGCCCTTATTTACAAATTATCTTTTATGACTACTAGTTCCTAGGGGTTGTCTCTAGAGTACAGGAACTATCATATCAGCAATTTCTGGTTAAGGCCGGTTTTCAGCATAGCAGAGACCTTCCTAGATACGATACTCAAGTTTCAGCTAGGCTCATGAGATTAAAATATATTCAGTGTATTTCTTCACTGGCTAGCATGTCTTCCAGTTCTGTAAAAACAATTAGCCCTTTTTCCCACAGGCATGAAAGTCAGTTAGGTGACTGGGCCAATCACCAGAAGACTGGGAGTTCTAGTTCCGCTTTCGGCACAAAAGTCAGCTAGGTGACTTTGGTCCAATCGCCACTAAAAAAGTCAAGTCCATACTTCAGCCCACCCCCACCTCACCTCATCAAGATAACTGCTTCTCTATTCTCAACTTGACATTCCTTGACAGATCCTTGCTGGGAAAGTAACATGGATTTTCTTAGCTTCTTCTTTCTCCTCTGCAGGTAATCCTGCATCCCGAATTTCTTTCTTCGACTAGTCCATTATTACCAATGGACTATGAAGAGTTTGTCAGAGGCTGCCATCTTGGGGTCTTTCCATCATATTATGAACCCTGGGGGTATACTCCAGGTGAGCAGGCTGAATCATGTTCATATATCACTTGTTAATGATTCCCAGATACAGGTAGTCCGTCCTTCCTTCCCTCCTTCCCTCCTTCCCTCCTTCCTCCCTCCGTCCCTTCCTCCCTCCCTTCCTCCCTCTGTCCCTCCCTTCTTTTCTTTCTTCCTTCCTTCCTTCCTCCTCCTCCTTCCTTCCTTCCCTTCCTTCCTCCCTCTGTCCCTCCGTCCCTCCCTCCCTTCCTCCTTTCCTTTCTTCCTTCCTCCTTCTCCCTTCTCCCTTCCTCCCTTCCTCCTTCCCTCCCTCCCTCCCTTCCTCCTTCTTTCCTTCCTCTCCTCCCTCCCTCCTCCTCCTCTTCCTTCCTCCTCCCTCCCTCCCTCCCCCCCTCCCTTCCTTCCTTCCTTCCTTCCTTCCTTCCTTCCTTCCTTCCTTCCTTCCTTCCCCCATCTTCCTTCATTTCCTGCCTCACTTCCTTCCTTCCCTTCCGTTCCTTGCTCCCTTCCTTCCTTCCTTCCTTCCTCCCTTCCTCCCTCCCTCCCTCCTTCCTTCCAGTCAATATCTGTAGTGGTGCAAATTTAAAAACAAAAACAAAAAACTGGCCGATGGTTTCAGTGAGGCTCAATAACTCCTCCTGATGTGATGCTGCAGGTTAGTTTGTTGGTCTGAAATTCTGTTCACTTTTCTCTCTTCGCAGCTGAGTGCACCGTCATGGGCATCCCCAGTGTTACCACGAACCTGTCAGGATTTGGCTGTTTCATGCAGGAACATGTAGCTGACCCGGCTGCTTATGGTAAGAAGATTCAGGTTACAACCAGAGGATGTCATTCATGTGCCACCATCCAGCATGTGAACTACTGTATTAGATAAGTGTTATCAGCATAACAATTGCTGTCCAGCCCTATTCTGATACCAAAGTTGGAAAATGTTCTTGTGTTGACAATTTTAATGCAGGCATTATTTTAGGGTGGCAAAATGTGAGCTTATCATGTTTGAAAACTCTAACGAAATGAAAGGAATAAGGGTGACATGATAGCAATCTTCCAGGACTTGAGGTGCTGCCACAAACAAGAGGGGGGGGTCAACCTATTCTCCAAAGCACCTGAAGGCAGAACAAAAAGCAATGACCATTAAAGAGAGAATTAAGGTAGAACTAAGGAGGGATTTCCTAACAATGGGAACAATTAATCAGTGGAACGACTTGCCTCCAGAAGTTGTGGTTGCTCCAACATCGGGGGGGGGGGGGGGGGGTTTAAGAAGAGACTGGACAACCATTTGTCTGAAATGGTATAGGTTCTCCTGCTTGAGCAAGGGGCTGGACTAGAAGACCTCCAAGGTCCCTTCCAACTCTGTTATTCTATGTTTCTAAATTCAGTTGGGGGAAAAATTAAAAAGAGAAGAAAGAGAAGGAGACTGCAATTTGGCTAAACAAAAGTCGAATGTCCCCATTTTATGACAGAATGAATTGTGGAGATGTAGTCGTTATTATGGATAATAACTGACCAGGACAGAGACCTTCAAAGGTCCCAAAAGCAGCAACGTGGCCTAGTGTCCAGTCAACCCCAATTGTCTTCTCTCAGGCATTTACATTGTGGACCGGCAATTCCGCTCTCCGGATGAGTCTTGTAATCAGCTGACCCAGTTCCTGTATGCATTCTGCCAACAGTCAAGACGGCAAAGAATTGTCCAGAGGAACCGAACAGAAAGGCTTTCAGATCTGCTGGACTGGAGATATTTAGGGAGAGTAAGTAAGGTTGATATAGTCTTGGTTTAGATCAGGTGTATCCAACCGTGGCAACTCGTGGACTTCAACTCCCAGAATCCTTTAGCCAGCCATGCTGACTGGGGAATTCTGGGAGTTGAAGTCCACAAGCTATTAAAGTTGCCAAGGGTGGACCGATTTAGCTTATTTTCTGGCAGGGGTGCCTGCAAAATGTAGTCCAAAAAGTCAAAGTTATAGCCCAGTTAAAGTTTTGCTTGTTGTTTATGGGTGTTGCATTTTTGCAACTTTAATCACATCTTGAGTTGCGGTTGATATCTTGACCATTATTTACCATACCCTGCAGACATCCTTTATTTTGCAAACTGCAGACGTTAACATTTAATAGCTACTCTCTCTCTCTCTCTCTGTGTGTGATTAAAAACAGTTAAACTTTCTCTTGATTTGCATTTCAGAGTCCACGGTTATTTGGACTATTTAACTGGCAGATTTCTCTGTTTCCTCTTACAGTATTATATGCATGCCAGACACTTAGCTCTGAGTCGGACTTTTCCTGAAAAATTTGAGATGGAACCAAATGCCCCACCCAAGGTAATCGTTTTTAAATGAAAGCATTAACAGGCAAACAGCTGGGATTATAAACATGTCGCCTTTTGTAGAGAGAGAGAGAGACAGTGCGGTGTAGTAGTTAATGGCACCAGGTGAGAAACCAGGAGACAGTGAGTTCTAGTCCTGTCTTAGCTTTAAAGCCAGATGGGTGACCTTGGGCCAGTCCCTCTCTCTCGTCCCTAGGAAGGAGACAATGGCAAACCACTTCCAAAAAATCTTGCCAAGGAAACTGCAGGAACTTGTCCAGAGTAGTCACTAAGTGTCGACACTGACTAGAAGGCATCCTTCAAAAAAAAAACCTTCATAGGAAGGAAGTTTAGTCCTTTCCTTTGGGTCATTTTCTCTTGCTTAGTGCAGGGGTCCCCAACCTTTTGGGTATCGGGGACCGGTTCCGTGGAGGGAGGTTTTTCCGCGGACCGGAGGGGGCGTGGTTTTGTGTGCTGCCTGCATCCCGCGGATGGGGCTTTGCTTGTTTGTGCGGCCCGATTGGGGACCCCTGGCTTAGCGTCTTTTGCTAAATATCCAGTTTTTAAATATATTCATCCAAATATAGTTGTAATTTCATTACTAACAAGATGTCCAAAGATGGAAATTTTCTTTCTCTTTCTTTCTTTCTTTCTTTCTTTCTTTCTTTCTTTCTTTCTTTCTTTCTTTCTTTCTTTCTTTCTTTCTTTCTTTCTTTCTTTCTTTCTTTCTTTCTTTCTTTCTTTCTTCCTTCCTTCCTTCGTTTCTTTCTTTCTTTTTCTTCCTTCCTTCCTTCCCTCTCTCTCTCTCTTTCCTTCGTTTCTTTCTTTTTCTTTTTTCTTCCTTCCTTCCTTCTCTCTCTCTCTTTCCTTCTCTTTCTTTCTTTTTCTTCCTTCCTTCCTTCCTTCCTTCTCTCTCTCTCTCTTTCTTTCTTTCTTTCTTTCTTTTTTTCTTTCTTTCTTTTCTTTTCTTTCTCACTTCCTATTTCATGATTCCGGAAGAGGACTTAGCTAAGAGGACCTAAAATGTTCAGCTCTGGGTGCTTCCGCTCTGTATGGGGAGCTATAAATACTGCAGCTTCATATATCTCCAGGGTATTAAAACATTCACATTCCGGGTTGACTCTGCCTAGTCAGGATGGTTGCTGAGCTCTTCCTTTTTCATCTGGGGTAGGCAACCTTGGCTCTTTTATGACTCGTGGACTTCAACTCCCAGAATTCCTGAGCCAGCCATGCTGAGGGGAAAGGGAGAGGTTTCCATGCTGAGCCATGCTGGCTCAGGAATTCTGGGAGTTGAAGTCCACGAGTCATAAAAGAGCCAAGGTTGCCTACCCCTGGACCTTACCTCTTTCTCTGACTCTGGAAATGCTCCACCGATCTAATTCTTGACTCCACTTTCAGAAAAAGAGAAGGTGGTGGTAGTCGCAGGGATTCTCAACTTACCATCATTTGTTTAATGACCATTCAAAGTTACGGCACTGAAAAAAGAAAGTTACAATTGGTCGTCACAGGACTATTGCAGCATCCTCATAGTTACGTGTTCAAAATTCAGGGGTTTGACAACCAGCATGTATTTACAAGGGTTGTAGTTTCCCATGAACATGTGGTCACCCTTTGTGACCTTCCTGGTCAGCTTTCAGAAAGCAAAGCCAATAGGGGAAGCCAGATTAATTTCATAATTGTGTGATTTGCTTAACAAATCAAAGAGAGAAGCAACCTGGAATTAAGGAGAAACTTCCTGACAGTGAGAACAATTAACTAGTGGAACAGCTTTGCCTCCAGAAATCGTGGGCGCTCCATCACTGGAGATTTTTAAGAAGAGACTAGACATTCACCTGTCTGAAATGGTAAAGGTTCTCCTGCTTGAGCAGGGGGCTGGACTAGAAGACCTTCAAGGTCCCTTCCAGCTCTATTCTATTCTACAACCATGGCATAAAAGTCTGTAAAATCGGGTGCAACTCACTTAACAATCTCCTTGCTTAACAATGGAAATTCTGATCCCAACTGTGGTCATAAGTCAAGGACCACATGTATTAGATCTATCTTTTATACTATAGTGTGTCAGAAGAATAATTTGGAGTTCCATCTTGAGCCAAGGCTGTGCAAAAATAAATAAAAATGAAAACCAGACAGCTGTGAGGAAAGAAGAAATATTTATTCCCAAAAGCAAAGAGTTTTGCTTTGGGGGCAGCTGCAAAGAAATGGGGTACAGAGAAATTGTTTTATAGCGGAGCTTCTCCTGGGTGTGGAAGTGCATACACTCTGATTCTAGGGTGACACTTGAGGGACGTTTGTGTATGTAGGAATATGTCAACTGTGATGTTTATTCTTGTGAACATACAGTTCTGCTGGGAGACCAATTAAATTAACTCTGTTTGTGTTTACAGACCTTATCCTTTGATATGTGTATTAGGCACGGGTAACTTATTTGGGGGTTTGAGGAAGATTGAGTAAAAGATTTCCCCCGTTTTCTATTTTTACTTGATTAACTTAGTTTCAGCTTGACTGTCAATTATCTAGCAGAGACGCTGATTCTCAGTCCATTGTGGATTCTGTTGAGGTTTTAAGTCAGTGGTGGCGAACCTTTGGCACGGGTGCCAGAGGCGGCACTCAGAGCCCTCTCTGTGGGCACGCGCGCCGTCGGCCCAGTCCTAGGCCTTCAGCTGGGTTTTATAAAACTTTTTCGCTTTAGGCCTCCGCCGTCGTGTGCAAAAAAAAAAAAATGGTTCAGTCAATCAGTCAATTTCAACTTCTTGCGGGGAAAAAAATGATCTTGCAAAGTTGGAATTGATTGATTGAACTCTTTAGTCCCACCCAGTCTGCCGTTACCACCGCAGCCACGCCCACCCAATGGACCACACCCACCCAATTGGCTACACCCAGCCAATGGCCACACCCACCCGGCACCCGACGATGCATAAATGGGTCTTGGGTTGCAGTTTGGGCACTCAGTCTCTAAAAGGTCCGCCATCACTGTTTTAAGGGAAGATGGAAACAGTATAAAGAATAAAATATATTTTGATATAAAACCTCCCAGAAGTATTTCAGACTTCCCAGGAGTAGCTAACTACTACGTTATAGATTTGACTTCAGCTCTTAGCAATCTTAGCTAGGTCAATCAATGGCCAGGGAACTGTGAGGGTGGTTAACCAGAACACCTGGGAAGGTACGTGTGGTCTACTCCCCCTTCCACATCTGTATATTTATTTCCTCTCTTTTTTACTTCTTTTACAGACTGAGGGCTTTCGTTATCCACGTCCTTCATCGGTTCCTCCCTCGCCTTCCGTTTCTCAGCACAACAGCCCCCACCAGAGCGATGAGGAAGTGGAAGATGATGAAAGATACGACGAGGAGGAAGAGGCTGAGAGGGACAGGCAGAACATAAAATCCCCCTTCTCCTTCACCGCTATGCCAGCGAGGAAGAAGAAACAGCATGGGGAATACAGGAACTAATCCATCAAATCCTTCATTCATGCCCTTGAATTGATGCTACTTTCCCAGATATACACATGTCAACCTAGAGGCCAGAGGGCTATACTGGACAGGCAGGAAATATCAGGGAATCCTGCGAGAACCAAATATCAGAAATAATTTGAATTCCTACTTTTTCCTACTGTCAGTAATTCTGATGGTATTTTTTTTTTTTAAAAAAAAATTCATCTTCCTCTTTGGAGTTAGAAGACGACGGTATTAAAGATTAAAGATTAGGATCGCCTCTCGACTCTTGCTCTGCAATTGTTGAATATCTTTGAGGTTGCTGGAAGTCCAAGGGTGTGTGGCTTGTACATTTTTAGGCAAAGAAAACCACACTGGACAGAGTCACCGGTGATACTGTTACTATGTGGTAGTTGTACATAGGCAAAGTCTGAAGATTCATGTTATGGGGGGGGGGGTAGAAAAGTCAGATCTTTCAAAGTCTTTCAACCATGAGGACTCGATGCTGCCTTTGGACACTGGGAGAAAGTCTGCCTCTACATCAGGAGTGTCCAACTTTGGCAACTTTAAGACCTGCGGACTTCTAGTCTAATGAAAAGAAGGACTAGGAGTGACATGATAGCAGGGACTGCCACACAGAAGGGGGGGGGGCAACCTATTCTCCAAAGCACCTGAAAGCAGGACAAGAAGCTATGGATGGAAACTAATAATAATAATAATAAAGTTGGAAGGGACCTTGGAGGTCATCTAGTCCAACCCCCTGCTCAGGCAGGAAACCCTGCCTATGCCATTTCAGACAAATGGCTGTCCAGTCTCTTCTTAAAAACTTCCAGTGTTGGAGCATTCACAGCTTCAGGAGGCAGGTTGTTCCACTGGTTAATTGTTCTAACTGTTAGGAAATTCCTCCTTAGTTCCAGGTTGATTCTCTCTTTGGTTAGTTTCCATCCGTTGCTTCTTGTCCTGCCTTCAGGTGCTTTGGAGAATAGCTTGACTTCCTCTTCTTTGTGGCAGCCCCTCAGATATTGGAACACTGCTATCACGTCACCCCTCGTCCTAATCAAGGAGAGAAGCAACCTAGAACTAAGGAGGAATTTCCTGACAGTGAGAATAATAGTAAAACGGATTGCCTCCAGAAGTTGTGGATCCTCCATCACTAGAGATTTTTAAGAAGAAATAGGACAGCCATTTGTCTCAAATAGTACAGGGGGGTTGAGCAGGGGGTTGGACTAGAAGACCTCCAAAGTCCCTTCCAATTCCGTTATTCTGCTACTTGGTTAAAATCTTTGCCCAAAAATTCACCTTAAAGTCAGGAAAATTAAAACCCCATCACCATTTAATAGACGTAATTTAGATAAGGAAAATCTAGACTCTTTCCCAGAAAAATGTTTACTATCTTATCAAGCAGTTGTAACAGTATTAAAATAAGAATGCCTCTGAGTCAATATCTCAGTCTTGAACATTTATTTTTATGGCATTTACAGTATTTTTCCCTCATAATCTCAATAAGACTTTTATACATCTATTTACATCAACATTAAGATAAACAATTTGATATATTTGCATCCATACATGAAAAATGCAATGGGAAATATATGAGACATAATCCATTTATTTGAATAGTGTGATAATTTACTAAATGGTTGCACAATATCAGTCTGTTTTGACATGGAGTAAAAGGAAGACAAACAACTGGCTAAATATAACTCTACAGCAAAGATTATATTAATTAGTCAGATATTAAACATACAACCCCAAAAGCTGTTTAAAGAAACATCTGCTTTCTTCTAAATTTCATATGGCCTTCCTTTCCCACGCTTTCCCATTTCTGGACTATTCCTTCAAAATATTTGAAGAATCTACCCTACTTCCCCATGAAATAGTTCTAGTAAGAGATTTAAACTATAAAATATTGAAGTAGAAGACCTTTCTTTTTCTCACACAGCTTATCTTTTATTCCAAAATTCATACCGCCTGTTATAACAAAAACGTTTGAGTATTTTGTCACATATCAGCCAGCCACAGATAACCACTTGTTATCAATAGCAATAATTCCAATATTTAAGAGGCTGCGCCAAAGAAGTGGGGCTCAACCTATTCTCCAAAGCACCTGAAGGCAGAACAAGAAGCTAATGGGATGAAAACTAATCAAGGAGAGAGAGAACCAACCTAGAACTAAAAAGAAACTTCCTGATAGTGAGAACAATTAATCAGTGGAACGACTTGCCTCATTCCGGACATTGTAGGTGCTCCAACACTGGAATTTTTTTCAGAAGAGATCGGACAACCATTTGTCTGAAATGGTGTAGGTTCTCCTGCTTAGACTAGAAGACCTTTCTTCCAACTCTGTTATTCTATCTGTTTAGCAACTAGTTGCATATTCCATATTAGGCAATATTTGTCTAAAGTTGCCTTGAATCACGAAATGGGGAGCAAATAAATTTGATAACGGTAGCAGGCGCCTTGGGTGCAATCCCAAAACGACTGGAGCACCACTTGAACATCATCCGCATTGACAACAACGTCACTGGTCAGTGGTGAAAGGCAGCTTTATTTGGAAGAGCTGCGACCTTACCTTTAATACTATCAACCATCCATATCTGCCTATCTTGGGTTCTTGGGAAGGATTCAATAGGTGGACAAAAATGTCTAATCAAGTCTAAACATCTGGCTGACTTGTGTGACAAAACGTGATAAAAAATAGTAGTAAGTGCCCTGTGTGCAATCCCAAAACCTCTGGAGCATCTTTTGAACCCTTCGTTTGGCATTAACAAAGTTCCCATCAATCAATTGCAAAAGGGAGATTGACTTGGAATAGCTGACATCCTGTGATGAGACCGTTAACACTATCCAACATGCACATCTGCCTATCCCAGATCCTGAACGACTGGCTAGGAGGTGGACAAAAATGCCAAATCCAGTCTAAACATCTGGCTGACTAAATGACAAACCATAATAATTTTAATTATTAGTATCCTCCCCTAAATGTGACTCTAATGCTTCTCACAAGACACTGGATTGTACGGGTGACTAGCTGCCATTTGGGAGCTCATAGAGGAGAAAAAGCAGATTTTCACCAACTAACGAACACTGCGCTTAATTGGATAAATGGCCCAGATATTTATAGAACACTTATTCCATTCTCATGAACCAACATATTTCAAAATGTAATCTATAACTTATACGTAGCTCCTTGAATTCTTCATACCTTACAAAATAACTTCAGAGAGTTATTCACCTCAGGATGCCATCTTTGATCTTAATACATTTGCAAAACTCAATGGAAAGTAAAAAAAAAATGCAGGCTGAACATAACAACAGCACATCAACATATGTCTAAGCTGGAAAAAAAAATGCCTTTAATTGTTTAGTATTTATACTGCAGAATGATTGACGTTGAGAAGATGTTGACCAGCCACCAGCTTAGGTGGAACGAGAATGAGCGAGAAAAATGATCTTGTACAGAATATATTTTCCTTTTAAATTCACACCATATAATTCCCATTTAAGGTTGAAAATCTTTCACCAATTTAATAGACCATCAGCAAAATATCCGGGCCTCTCTGGAGTCTTTTGTTCACCTTCTAAAGCAAACAGAAACAGTGATTAGGATGGGTTGCACACAAAGGACCCCTTCCCATTACCAAGATTATCTAGGCATGAACCTCATGTATCAGAGAGATTTAAATCTTGCATTTTCTCCAAGCCCTCAAAGACAGCTTGTACAGGTAGTCCTCAACTTATAACAGTGTATTTTCTGACCATTCAAAGTCACGGCGGCGCGATTCGTTTAATAACTACAGTGATTTCTTAACAACTGTGGCAAAAAAGGTCATGAAATAGGGTGCAATTCAGTTAAGAGCCCCTTGGAAAGAATACAGAGAAGAGCAAGAAAGACGATAAGGGGGTCTGGAGGCTAAACCATATGATGAATGGTTGGGGGAACTGAGAACGTCTAGTGCAGGGGTAGGCAACCTTGGCTTTTTTATGACTCGTAGACTTCCACTCCCAGAATTCCTGAGCCAGCCATGCTGAGGGGAAAGGGAGAGTTTCCAAGCTGAGCCATGCTGGCTCAAGAATTCTGAGAGTGGAAGTCCATGAGTCATAAAAGAGCCAAGGTTGCCTATCCCTTGTCTAGTCTAAAGAAGAGAAGGACTGGGTGATATCATAGCAGTCTTCCAATGTTGAGGGGCTGACACAGAGAAGAAGAGGTCAACCAATTCTCCAAGGCACCTGAAGGCAGGACACGAAGTAACAGGTGGAAGATCATTAAAGAGAGAAGCAACCTAGAACTAAGGAGGAATTTCCTAACAGTGAGAACAATTAATCAGTGGAAGGGCTTGCCTCCAGAAGTTATGGGTGCTCCATCATTTAGAGGTCTTCAAGAAGAGATGAGACAACCATATGTCTGGAATGGTAAAGGGTCTCCTGCTGCAGGTTAGACTAGAAAACTTCCAAAGTCCCTTCCAACCCTGTTGTTCTAAGTTCTATGCTTCTTCTTCTTCTTCTTGTGCCATATCCGTTATCGGACGTTGGCGATCATGTTGGCGATCCTGTTTTTATCAGCAGCCACACGAAAAAGCGCTGCTGAGTTTTGTCCAAACCAGTCCCTTAGATTTTGAAGCCATGATGTTCTTCTTCTGCCTGGACCTCGTTTGCCTTCAATCTTTCCCTGCAGGATTAAACGGAGTATGCCGTATTTTTCTGGGTGTCGCATCACATGTCCGAAATATTCTAACTTTCGTTTTTTAATTGTTTTGATGATTTTCCTTGGCTTTCCCAAGCGGCTTAACACCTCCTCATTTCTGATCTTGTCAACCCAGCTTATACATAACAGCCGCCTGTAAATCACCTTTTCAAATGCTTCTAGGCATGTGTTGTTCTTCTGAAGCCGTTCCAGCCAATATGGTCTCCGCCTTCAGTCGATACTCGGGAGCCAGCTGCCACTCCCCAGGCCTGTTGGTCCACGGGAGGTATTTGATTCCCTCCAACCCGCCATTACAGCATAAAAGCCATAATGGGTAGGGTCCCCCAATCCGCCACCCGGGGACGCGCTCTGTGGGGGTTCCAGGCTCCCCCTAAGAGGTTCTATCCTTAGGAATGAAAATTCTGGTCCCAACTGTGCTTATAAGTCAAGGGCTACCTGTATGGAGATCGTCTGGGCTAGGAGAAAATAATTGATCCAAAGTCACCCAGGAAGTTCCATTCTTCCAGGTCAACGAAATAATCACCACGCCCCATTTCAAAACAGCTGGTAGGGACAAATGTACCCAAGCAGACTGAAAATTTTTGTGCTAGGTAAGTGGAAGACTGATTCCTAGTGCATCCTGTTGAAGAACTGAATTTGATATCCATTCATTCATTCATTCATTCATTCATTCATCATTCATTCATTCATTCATTCATTCATTCGCTACAGCCACTCATCTCAGTCAATGACTGAGTAGCTTACAATTACACACACACACACACACGAACAAAATTAAAAATACTAAAAATACTTCAAAACAATAAAAACATAAAAATATACCAGGTGACCCCAATACCTTCAGAGGTACAAAGAATTTCCTTCTCCCTCTGGCGCCAAACCGCATTTGGGCTGCTAATTCCACAACTTAAAGATATTTTAATGTAATGATAGTTTTACTGGATGGCTACAGATGTTTTAGTCACTGTATTAAAATTCAAATAATCATCGTAATCATGCGGAAGACCAATCGGCTTAATAAATGCTCTTCAAAAATTAAAGTGAAGCCACCCTTTTTTTGCATTTACAGGAAGTTTTTGAGCTTTCACCTTCATTTTGCATCTTCTGCAGGGAGGAAAGAAACACCAGTGCAGCTTCAGAAAGCGTTAAAGGGTTCACATTCTGGCTGCTGGTTTCTGCAAAGGAAAAAAAAATCTCTTTAATTTCACAACATAGGAATAACAGAATAACAGAAGGACAGAGTTGGAAGGGATCTTGGAGGTCTTCTAGTCCGACCCCTTGTTCAAGCAGAAAACCCTATTCTATTTCAGACAAATGCTAGTCCAATCTCTTCTTTAAAACCTCCAGTGTTGGAGCACCCACAACTGGATATGGAGAGACTCAACCATAGTTTCAATTGTGAAACGGTGGTCATCCTAGATCTAGACCAGGGGTAGGCAACCTTGGCTCTTTTATGACTCGTGGACTTCAACTCCCAGAATTCCTGAGCCAGCATGGCTCAGCTTGGAAACCTCTCCCTTTCCCCTCAGCATGGCTGGCTCAGGAATTCTGGGAGTTGAAGTCCACGAGTCGTAAAAGAGCCAAGGTTGCCTACCCCTGACCTAGACCAAACCAAGCCCCAAAACACTAGGGAATTTGTCTCAAAGGTACTTTTTCAAAATGAAGTTTCGAACCAATGAAGATTCTTGGATGAGAAACAAAATGTCTTCCTCCCAGAAAAAAAAAAGTCCAGTTGCCTTTTGAAAAAGCACCTTTGAGACAACTATGACCTGGCTGACTGAGAATCTCCACAGACACTAGGAAATTTCTAGAAGCCTGGCACTCAGACACATAGACATAAACAATATATATAGACTATGCCAGGGGTGGGGAACCTTGGCTCTTTTATGACTTGTGGACTTCAACTCCCAGAATTTCTGAGCCAGCCATGCTGGCTCAGGAATTCTGGGAATTGAAGTCCACAAGTCATAAAAGAGCCAAGGTTCCCCACCCCTGGACTATGCAAAAGAGATAATCAACAAGCCAAAAAAGGAACAAAAAGACCAAAACACCTCCCCACAGCTATCAGCACCCAGATGAGCATAGATATAAGTCCAAGATTAAGGACAGAGGTGTTATGTCCATCAAGTGTAAATAAGTGTGTGCCATGCACGCAGTACAACTGCACTGCTTTTATTTTGAAAGCAACTTTTTTTTTCCATTTAACTACGTGCGTGCATGCATGCGCCTACGCAACTTCACAGCCCTATGGTTTGGCCCATCACAACAGTTCCAGTTTCTCATGTGGCCCCTTGGAAAAATTAAGGGCCCTCCCCTGCTTCAGACTCCTTGGCCTGGTCTGGGAATTCTGGGAGTTGAAGTCCCAAGGCAGATGAAGGAAGGCAGCCTTGGGACTTGGCTGGGGAAGCTCACTTTTTGATAAAGGTGTCATCCACATCTCTGGACCCTCTTACCTTGCATCAACCTGTCATACATGGCCTTTTGCTGGCTCTCCTCTGAGATAAAACGACGGCCTTCTGGAAACCAAAAAAATGGAAAGGTCATCTGACCTCTTCCCTGAATCAGAAGAAGCTTCAAATCCAAAACTGCCAGGGAATTTCTAGAAGCCTGGCACTCTGACAAATCAGCCCTCAATAGACACATAGACATTAACAGCATCTGTAAACTATGCAAAAGAGACAATCAACCAGCCCCAAAGAGAAAAGGACTCCAGCACTTCCCCACCAGTAATCGGCACCCAGATCAGCATAGATCAGGGGTCTTCAAACTTGGCCCTTTTATGACTTGTGGACTTCAACTCCCAGAATTCCTCAGCCAGGCACATTGGCTGAGGAATTCTGGGAGTTGAAGTCCACAAGTCATAAAAGGGCCAAGTTTGAAGACACCTGGCATAGATTAACTCCAAGGTCAACTTCAGACCATCAGTCAAGTAAACAACACTCCAATCAAGAAACTGCCAAAGAAGCCAACAGCTAAAGAATCCCTAAGACCGCCCCCACCCATCCAGACAGCAAGACATCAGAATATAAACTTACAGCAAACCGCAGTCCTTACTAGCACTGATGATGTTACCTAGTTGGGTAATGAAACGTTTGCAAGAAAACAAGCAAGCTCAGAGAGCACCAAGGACCCCTCAAGCTTCAAATTGTCTAGTACAGGGGTAGGCAACCTTGGCTCTTTTATGACTCGTGGACTTCAACTCCCAGGATTCCTGAGCCAGCATGGCTCAGCTTGGAAACCTCTCCCTTTCCCCTCAGCATGGCTGGCTCAGGAATTCTGGGAGTTGAAGTTCACCAGTCATAAAGCGGCCTAGGCCTAGGCCAGAGGTAGGTAACCTTGGCTGTTTTATGACTCGTGGACTTCAACTCCCAGAATTCCTGAGCCAGCATGGCTCAGCTTGGAAACCTCTCCCTTTCCCCTCAGCATGGCTGGCTCAGGAATTCTGGGAGTTGAAGTCCACGAGTCATAAAAGAGCCAAGGTTGCCTACCCCTGGTCTAGTATCTTAGAGGAAAATCCGATTTCAATTTACTGGATCGATTCTTAGATTGTAAATTAAGTAATGGATTGCTATTGCATCCAACATTCGTGTTTCGTTATACATACAGGTTGTCCTCGTTCAGTAACTGAATCATATAGCAAACATTCCCAGTTGCAATGGTGACGAAAAAGTAAATTTTTGACCAATCTTCGCGTTTATGGCCTCTGCAGGTCTATGCGGCCAGTCCTCAACTTACAACATTTGTGTTTGAAAATTCAAACTTACAATGACCACAGAAAACAATTACAGCCTATCCTCAGAGTTACAACTGTCGCACCACCCTCAGAATCATGTGATCTTGAGCCGTGGTGGCTCAGTGGTCAGAATGCAGTATTGCAGGCTGACTCTGCCGACTGCCAGCAGTTCGATTCTCACCAGTTCAAGGTTGACTCAGCCTTCCATCCTTCCAAGATTGGTAAAATGAGGACCCAAATTGTTGGGGGCAATATACTGACTCTGTAAATCGCTGAGAGAGGGCTGTAAAAGCACTGTGAAGCGATATATAAGTCTAAGTGCTATTGCTAAGCGCTATCTTACTTAAGGTGCTTGGTTATCAGCTCACATTTACAACAGGTACAATGTCTTGCAGTCACACAATTACAATTTGCGACCTTCCCAGCCATCCTCTGACAAAACAAGTCAATTTGCTTAACAGCCATGCTAATGACTTAACGACCCCAGTGATTTGCTTAATGACCACAGTAAAAATGGTCGTAAAAATGATGTGCGGTCATGTAATGACTGGCTTAATGACTACATTGCTTAGCTACCAAATTTCCAGTCCAATTGTGGTCATAAGTCAAGGACTTCCTGTAAAGCAAAGGAAAGCTGAAGTAATATCATAAGCCCAGCTGGAGCTTCACCAATCATTTGTCGTCTTAACAACCAAGTTTAGCTAAATGAGAACTGCCTGTATTTTAATTTTATGAGATAGCTCAAGAAAACGTTGTTGAACAAGGCATGAAGCGGGCCCTGTTGTGAAAATTAAGTCATAATTCATGACTTCACACTGTGTGCTAAACCATAATATGTTCATTTACGGGTGGTACACTGGGCTTTGTAACCTGGGATGAATGTAGTAGTCACTGCAAAACACACTTTTGATTCCTATTGCCAACATTTGACTGTTGTTGAAAGTGCAAGGAAATCCCACTTCTTGTCCCTTTTCTACAGATAAATTGGCACTGGGACTTACGGGCACCCTTCAAATAGAGCATAGCCTGAGGAGTCCAGTTTCTTCTTTGGAAGTGACCCTTTGGATGAAAATGAGAAAAAAACACACAAATGATGAATATAACCAACAAACCTGGCTTCTATCAGTGTATAAACTCAGCTTCAAGTTTTAGTTTCTCTGTCCTTCCCGATGGGTCTCTCTCTCTCTCTCTCTCTCTCTCTCTCTCTCTCTCTCTCTCCCTCTCTCCCTCTCCCTCCCTCCCTCTCTCTACCTCCTCTCTCTCCCTTTCTCTCCCTCCCTACCCCCCTCGTCTCTCCCTCCCCCCATCTCTCCTCCTCTCTCTCTCCCTCCCTCCCTCTCTCTCTCTCCCTCCCTCCCTCCCCCCCCTCTCTCTTCTTTTGATGCAGCTACCAGTATGAAGAAGTTTATTATCCAGTATATTCTTGCTAAAGAATTGTGTGAAAAGAGAATGCAGACCTGACATTTGTTGTTTAGAGAACAAAGTTTAGAAGTGGTCTGGTCTGAGAACAGAACTTACACCTTAATATTGTCAGGCTTGGGAGCTGACTTGGGAGCTGCAAACAAGATTGCCTGAATTTTCTTTAACAAGATTTATTAAAAGGCTAAGGCAGGGGTGTCAAACTTGCAATGTCACATGACGTGTTGCGACTTTTTTGCCATTGCCGTGCAATGGGGTGGGGATGGTTTTCCCATGACGCATCCGGCCCGTGGGCCGGTAGTTTGACACCCCTGGGCTAAGGGGTAATATTACACAAGTTTCAGCAACTGAATTACTTTCAATTTAAGCCACACAGTTCATTAAGGTGGGAACTTAATAATAATTTCCTTGCTTTTTGAAAACAACTTCATTGTAAACTCTGAGAGCCGCCTATTTTCTCCCCAGATTACTCAGGAATTTGCAGTTAGATGGTATTTAAAAAAAGAAAAAACAAATCTTACTATTACATTTAACTTATATTAACATCAACTGGGTTCCTCAAATTAGGCTAAAATGGGGGTGAATTGGAGCTTAGCCACCCAGAGTCACCTTACAGGGGAGATGGGTGGCAAAAAATAATAATAAATAATTAAGGTGAGACCTGGTTACTGTTTGAAAGGAAGACTTCCAAGGAATATCAGGATTGTAGACAAGTCTAGGAAGTAAAAAAAACCCCCAAAACTTCCTGGTAGAAGACAGTGGCAAACCACTTCTGTATGGTTACCAATACTCATGAATTTACTTAGATCTGGATTTGACTAGAGGGAAATTTTGTCTTTAGCTTGCAGTCCAGTATATTGGGGAGTCCAGCCACTGTCTTAGCAGTGGTATTTGAACTTAGTCATCCTGGTAAGACACCATTTCTTTGCTCTATAAACACAGCATTTATGTTCTGTTCAACTGGCCGAGCACGTTGCACAAACGTAAAGAGTTTACCACAGGGAAGCAACTAACCAACACAAATCTCTCCTTACCTGAGGAACACCCCAGGAAAAAGTGATGAACGATGCCAAAAGGTAGAGGGTCAAAGGACCATTCGCCGGTTTGTGCAGTCGCTAAAAACAGCCAAAGAAAACGTTGTGCTAAGCTCTCCGTTACTGAGCATGAGAACAAGTGTTCAGTTTTTCAACATTCAGAATGCATTTTACGGCATGCTTTGCTCCTATGAGCGATAACTCTTATCTCCTCGATAAGAGTTTATGGGCCTTAAAAGAGTCTTATTCAGTCCTTCAAGATTGTCCAGATAAGGAAGCAGATTTCATAAAACTAGAAGACTAGAACTAAACATTTTCTGGCAAGTCTGATTGGGCTTTTCCCCCCTGCCTGTTATACCCCAATGAATCAGGGAGAAACAGGTCTACATTTCTTCCTAATATTGCCTCCTTTTCAAGGAAAGCTTCCGCTCATTTTATTTGTGTAATGGTTTCAGAATACAGATAGTCCTCGAGTTATAACCATTTAGTGACCATTCAAAATTACAACGGTACAGAAAAAAGTGACTTATGACCGTTTTTCACACGACCGTTGCAACGTCCCCATGATCACATGATCAAAATTCAGATGCTTGACAACTGGATCATATTTATGATGCTTGCAGTGTCCCGGCGTCATGTGATCCCCTTTGGTGACCTTCTGATAAGCAAAGCAAAAGGGAAGCCAGATTCACTTAACAACCATGTTACTAACTTAGCAGCTGCAGTGACTCACTTAACAACTGCGGCAAAACTCACTGAGCCACTGTCTCACTTAGCAACAGAAACTTTGGTCGTAAAAATTTGGTCAGTTGTGGTCGTAAGTCAAGGGCCACCTGTATTTCCTGTGTTTCCTTCGAGAGCATCTCCATAACTCTCTACAGCAGTGGTGGCGAACCTACGGCACGGGTGCCAGAGGCGGCACTCAGAGCCCTCTCTGTGGGCACGCGCGCCGTCGCCCCAATCCTAGGCCTTCAGCTGGGTTTTATAAAACCTTTTCGCTTTAGGCCTCCGCCGCCGTGTGCAAAAAAAAAAAAAAGGTTCAATCAGTCAATTTCAACTTCTCGCGGGAAAAAAAAAGATCTTGCAAAGTTGGAATTGATTGATTGAACTTTTTAGTCCCACCCTGTCTGCCGTTACCACCGCAGCCACGCCCACCCAATTGGCCACACCCACCCGGCACTCGACGATGCATAAGTGGGTTTTGGGTTGCAGTTTGGGCACTCAGTCTCTAAAAGGTTCGCCATCACTGCTCTACAGCAAACCATCTTCCATTCTTTTCTCTGCAGGGTAGACCAACATAGTTATTACTAACTTGAGTTTGGCTCTTGACAGGCTCATGACAGTCTATATTAGCCTTTCTGGCATTCAAATAAACTAGTTTCCATTCTGTTCGCCAGGACAACATTCTTCTGCAGTTTGGCATTCTCTAAATATGCGAGAGTTTAGCTCTCACAACCCAACTCACAGTTATCCTGTTTTTCTTGGCTGAAATTATTTCTAGCAATCATGGCTGAAAGGATATCAAGAGCCCTGGTGGTCCATTCTTGGCAGAGGGAGACTTTTTGTGATAAAGGCATAAAGTGGAAGAATAAAACACCGGTGTTCACTCTTAAGAATAAATATTTTAGCTCTAATCTTAAAATGCATTTTATAAGAAATGGTGAAATAATTTCCTACGGAAGGTCCTACAAGTTATTATACCGAAGCACAGTTATTGCAGTTATGATCTTGGAGCAAAATTCCCTCTTGAAAGCACAGCCACGCTCAGAAAAGAACCAATTATTAACATGATAATCTTAAAACACATTTGTTTGTGCATAAAATCCACCAACTATAATGAAGCTTCTGAGCAAATGCATTTGAGGTGGTGTTTCAGAATTGAATAATTAATTTACATTAATTGAATGACAGTATAACACATGTTCTAATCTTATGCATTATTTATTTGAAAATAAATATTTATTTGAAAAGTAGCATCTGTGTATGGACCAGGCAAAATTTAGACATCTTTATGCCATGTGCCTATCTCAAAGGTGTTCTGGCTACATTATTGTGCCTGGAAACAACCTTACTAAACATAATGGGCTTACTTCTAATAAATGCAGCTCAGATTGTGGAGTTGCTTCATTTTGACTGAAACATGTTCTCTCCCCCTCTCTCCTTCTCTCTCTCTTTCTCAATATTTATGTGATGTCTATATGTATTTGGTAGTCCTTGACTCACAACCATTCGTTTAGTGAGCATTCAAAGTTATAATGGTATTGAAAAAAGTAACTTATGACCATTTTTCATACGACTGTTGCAGCACCCCCATGGTCACATGATCAAAATTGGAATGCTTGGAAACTGGCATGTATTTATGACAGTCGCAGCGTCCTGGGGTCATAGAAAATCTTTTGTGACCTTCTCACAAGCAAAGTCAACGGGGAAGCCAGATCCACTCGACAACCGCGTTGCTAACTTAACAACTGAAGGTGATTCACTTAAGAACAGTGGCATGAAAGGTCATCAAATGAGGCAAAATTCACTTAATAATTTGTCTGATTAGCAATAGAAATTATGGGCTCAATTTTGGTTGTTAAGTCAAGGACTACCTGTACACACACACGTCCAGACACACCTACACACATCATACATATATAACTGGGCTTTCATGGAACAAATACTGAATCAAAAGTAACACACAATTTTAAGAAAATGATTTTTCTACTCAAGGGAAACTTTAAAGAGTGCAAAGTTTAATTAACATAGATTTCCAATGGGGGGGGGAGAGAGAGAGAAGCTTCTCGTTTCTTGAAATGAGAGCAATTTTTGCTGTTTCAGAATCTAGCCATATGGCTGATCCAGGCAACGATTAATTCTAGATGAACTAGATATTTAAGCACAATACTTCACGCTAAAATTTTCATCCAGTTATGCCCTTCATCTCGACTTTCATAGCTTTCATCCTACTTAAAAGTGTAAATTTTAGTATAAAAGATCTCATGTTAAAATCCAGCTTAGATTAGTCTTTGACCAAGATAGAGGCAATAATATTTAAAAGTAACTCTTGCAGAATTCTGAATTGTATTTTTTTATATGTTGGACTTTGCAAATATCTCGTTAGACTGCTGACTCTATTCTCTGGATTTCAATGACCATGATTCATAAAAGCCACTAGGGGGGGAAATCTGATGTTCCACAAGTTAATACATACTTGATCATCTAGGAATCACGAAGAAATAACCATTATTCCTACATACCTTCATTTTCTGCCGTCCTGAAGATCTGATCTTCGGGAGAAGAGAGATTCTGAGAGATAGGTTGTAATGAGATGACATTTTTTAGGCTGGAAATCCTATTTAAGCCTTCGGAGTAGAAATGCCCTCCCCGTTGGAAGCAAAAATGAAGCATTCTGAAGGGACTCCTTGTCAAGGCGGTAGAGACTTGGCGCAATTGACATCTCCTGGAAAAGAGGGAGGGTGTTGTCTTCAGGAAAAGTCACCCAGGATTCTGACATATACATTTCCATCTTTAAACAAACGCATCAGCATTCATTCGTAGCAATAAAGATATTGATCTTGCAAGATTGAGATCCAAGGAAGCCGTAACATGTACACAACCAGGTGCCTACCTACCTTAGCAAACTGGACACTAATGCATTCTGCATTAGTAATCTGGAAAGAATGACTTGGCTATAGATTTGCGGGCACTACCTATATCACCTCTACCTCAGCTTAAAAACAGGGGAGGGTTTTCGCCAAAGCAAAAATAATTTGGCTGCTTATTACATCAAATTATCTGAAAATGAGCCCAACTATCTTTCCCCCAAAAGTTCCTTCCTTGTTTGTCCCCTAATTCCAAGACATCTTTATGTCCTGTTAATTCTTTATCAGCCGAGACAATGAAGGAGATGTTGTATAAGCACGGGGAAAAGTGTAATTTGTCTTATCCACATCCATCTGCATAATGCTATGCTTGCAATGTAAAAAGGTAAATGACAGTGGACCACATGAGTGGAAGACTACACACTAAAGGTATAAGCCAGGGGTCTTCAAACCTGGCCCTTTTATGACTTGTGGACTTCAACTCCCAGAATTCCTCAGCCAGCGTGCCTGGCTGAGGAATTCTGGAAGTTGAAGTCCACAAGTCATAAAAGGGCCAAGTTTGAAGAACCCTGGAATAAGCCATAGCAGAAGACAGGAAGGTTTCGGTTGCCATCAACCAGAATGTTCTCAAGAAGATGGTGGAGGGACAATAAAAGAGACATTATCTCTCTTTCTCAGCTAAGATTATCAACTGAAGCCCAGAAGAATGATCTCTTTTAGGGAGGTACTTTACAAACCTCCAAACCACAAACCCCGACTTGGTGTTTTCATACTGGCAACTCCTGAAATTCACAGAAGTGATTAAAATATTTTGATACCCTCTTGATACCCTCAAGAGCAGAGGTCCCAAACTTTTTGGGTACCAGGGACCGGTTCCGTGGAGAGAGGTTTTTCCACAGACCAAAGGGGGCGTGGTTTTGTGTTACTGGCATGCCGCGGCCGGGTACTGGTCCATGGAGCGGGGGTTGGGGACCCCCTGCTCAAGAGGAAGATAAAGACACTGAGATAAAGTTATAATAATGAATGGGGAAGTTGAAGCTGTACGTATGCATCTTGGGGTGGAGGGAAGAACTTTATGAAAGCTTCTGATTGTATAATGTGTCAAAAAGAAATTAACATTGGGGTGTCTCCATGCCTAATCATGCTTATATTAAACCATGGCTAGCATGGTCCCAATTGATTTCAGTTGATTTGCTCTACTTATGACTAAGATGAAGTTTCCTTCCTGTTCCTTTTAGATAACTGCTGTCAAAAAGCGTTCGTCAGATACAGATCATTTCCTGTCAGTCTTAATATGGACAAGACCTCAGCTTTGTCATTTAATCAATGATCCTGAAATCAACATTGGGAAGTGAAGAGCACCAAACAGCGGGGGCCCTTTGTTAAAGTCAACAATTGCACATAGTTTGTTCTGATGGAAAGGGCAGTGCCCATCTACTTGACATGCCTTGTCATAATACCCAACGGATATAACAACTTTTGGGGTGAACTTGTTTCCGAGTTTGAACATATTAGCTGCTCCAATAAACCCCAAACCTTTTCACAAGGAAACTCAAAGCTAGGTTCTTACACTGAACTAGCTTGTCATATTGATTGCTTTGTTTTGTGTGAATCCATAAATCATGGATGCTGTTGTAAACAACCCCTGCATTCTAGTATACCCAACCATTTTATCTTGCTTATTTTGATTTTTTTTTTAATATATTAATTTATGAACCTTAATAAAAATAGAAGCTATGTAAACCCTCTTAGCTAGCATGTAATACCTGTATGATTAGGGGACTGAAGGTTAAAGGAATTGCATATGTCTAGTTTAATGAAAAGAAGGACTAGGGGTGATATGATACCAGTGTTCCAATATCTAAGAGGCTGCCACAAAGGAGAGGGGGTCAACCTTTTCTCCAAAGCATCTGAAGACAGGACAAGAAGCAATGGATGGAAACTGATCAAGGAGAGAAGCAGCCTAGAACTAAGGAGAAATTTCTTGAGAGTTAGAACAATTAACCAGTGGAATGACTTGCCTCAGGATGTTTTTAAGAAGAGATTGGGCAACCACTTGTCTGAAATGGTATAGACTTGAGGCTTCTTTTTAGATGGGTTATATGAGTCTCAAATAGGTGTATAGTTAAGTTTAATGTTTGGGGTTAGAAATATTTTTTTTTACTTTTGTGCTGTGATATTGGCCTGTTTTTATGTATTTTTAGTTTCATGGAGTCACTATGTTGAAATGGTCATATAAATTATTCAAATCATAAAAACTGAACAAAGAAAAGATTAATGAAACTAAAACTAAAAGAAAAATAGTGAAAGCTGCTTGGATTGTAGCAGGATACAAATGGCATAAATGCATACAAGTAAAATAGAGAAAAAGATAAGGCTCCTGCAAAATCAATATGTTACTTCTATCCTAAAACTTGTAATTAAATCTAGACTATGTAGAAACATAACAGAGTCTCAGTGAGGATGCAACTTAGAATGTAGACCTGATTGTAGTATTTATTTATTCAGTTTATGTTTGCCAATTTCATTTTTTCTTTCTATCCATGTGGTCTCATCTCTGGAATTAGTCAAGAGATGAGCATTGGACACAGATGCTTAACACTCAGCCTAACTCAAGTTCAACACATCCATCCATTTCACAGGTGGTCTTTTTCATTTTGAAAAAACACCGGGTGGGTCTTGCTTGTATGTAAATTTGGGACACCCTGATCAAAGTGATCAGAGTAATCAAATGCTTCAAGAATTGGCAATCAACCAGATTACTTTAGGAAGCAGAGTTGAAATCTAGAACAAACTGAAGCAATTTAAATTTCTACTGAAAGCTGTTAAAAGATCTGGAGAACAGTCACTGCTTGCCATCACAGCTGAAAAATATCTCACAAGAAACTCACAACCCCAGTTGTGTTTGTACAAAAAACTAAACTCTGAATTGGCTTGCCAGATCAAGCCTGATTGCACTGGATCCCACAACAGACAGAGCCAAAAACCAGTTTGTTATATTTTAGGTTAGAGCACTGGGCAAATAGACATGAGGCTAAAATTAGCTTAATCCTAGCTTACTGATTAAATCATAAGATGCAGACACACACAACTATTGTTGAGAAAACATGGTGTCCAGGTCAGCTAAACTACACATCATATTTTGACTTACCGTGATAGATGCAACAGAGCATAATTTAAATGTATGCCTATCCACTGACAACTTAGAAGAAAAATTATCTCATTTTTGAAATGTTTACTTTGCTTTCCACAAACCTTCTCAGGTGAACCATTTCCCAAGCAGAGATGACAAATCTTCCTTGGCTGATTTCTAGGCAGTAAAAACCACCGGAGGTGTGTCTGGAATATATATATATGATTGCCTAATTTTATTTCCGACCTAGCTAATTTTATAATAGCTAGTTAAAGCACTGGGATCCTACTGGAAGGCTAACTTAAGCATCAGTGTAAAGCTGATTTAAATATGCAGGTATTTTAGCTCAAAAAGCTACAGAAAACGTTTGCCTTTTATGAAAGAAGCAGCAGGTTTATTGTTTATCTGTCACCACCCCATGGCCCCTCTGCATTCAACAGCTGTCTGGCAGGCAGATATTCAACTGATGTAGTTTTCCCCCTTGCCTGAAACCCGAACAGTGGGTCCTCGCAGCTTGTCCTACAGATATTATTAGCACACATATCACATTCAGCAAAAAAAAATTGAAATAAAACTTAGTATTTAGTATTCCACAAATAAACCAGTTATCTAGGTTTGCACAATACCCTTTGCTAAATCAACCATTTAAGATGATGTGTACAGTTGCTTAAAAAAAAACTGTTTAGGAAAAAAACTGATGTAATGATAGTTTGTTAGAATTAGGCCCACTAGAGAGGAACTCATGTGATAAGCATAAGAATTTAAAAAAACACTTGCTCCTTTTGGACTTTCAGCCTGAAACAGAAAAACAATGAAATCACAACGTATGGATTTGATATTAGCAAAATGTATAGATTAAAAATGGAGATTACGTTGCATTTGAATAGCAAGAACAGAGCTTGTTTTATTATCTACTGTAAAATAAATCATTCCTTTTTGTGTGTGCTTTTGTTTCTTTTTACATTTTTTTATTCTATTGCACCTCTATCTGCTATGGCTCTCTATATTCTGTCTTCTTTTTCATTCTTTCTCTTATTTTCTGCCAGTTTATTTTTAAAAACCCAGTGAAGTTATATTTTCTTTAAAAAAAAATCCAAGCACTTCTCAGACATTCTGTTCAACAACCCGAATTACTCGAAGTTAAACAAAAACCATATTAACTGGTTAATTGTCCCTTTCAAATGCTCACTTTCTGACAGAATACCCCCCCCCTTAGAATAAAGGAGAAACACTATTTAAAAAGCAGGAAATTGTGGCTAATTAAGAAGCCAACGTAACACCGGTGTTTCTGATCACATGACTCTTTATTTAGCCCCGCCCCCAGAATTCTAGTAGGCTTGAGAAATAAATTTGATTTTCTATTTTCAGAGCTTAATGCGGCTTTTGCAGGGTTATTTTGAGCCTGTTAGTTATTGCGTAAGAAAAAAATGATAAAGAGTTTCCATTGAATGTTCCTGGGGGTATGATATTGAGAGAACTTCAACATTCAAAAATTTTATGGTGTATTTCTTGCAGTTTAAAGCCCAACATTTGTCTGTCTATGCAGGAAAGTTAGCAGTTGAGCCAAGAAATTCTGGTGGGATATTTGTTTTTAAAAAGTGAATTGCTGCCATTGTGCACCCGGTATGATCTTTTTACCTTAGCTGTTGAAAACTTGCAAGGAGGTTGGCCTATATGTCCCTGTTTGGAAGAAGATGTTGACATGTGTATGTCAGGTGGTGCAGAAAACTGTTGTTACTTCAGGTGTTGTTTTTTTTTTTTGCATTTCTGCCAGGGACCACTGCTGAATTGGACTTCCTTTCAAGCTCTCTAGAAAGAAAATTTCTGTGCAGGTAATATTAGTTATGAGGACAGCATTGTTTTAGGTGGGAAGGCCAATGCATGTATGCAAGTTTAGTTTATATTTTAGAGTAAATGAAATAATGAAGGATGGCTTCTAAAGCAGTGGTCATTAAACTTTGGAGTCTTCTCCCATTTTTCACCAGTATGGGAGAAACTGGGCTACAGTATATCAAAATAAAAAAGTCAGCATTTCTCAAGATGGGTAATGCTTACTGAGGATTCTGTTTCTACATTTATTTCCAATTTTAATTGGTTAAAATTTTCTATGTCTCATGTAAAGTACTTGTGAGTGCAAACTTTAAATTCTACAGGGCTTTTTCCAAACAAGATACCTTCAGATATGCTGGATTAAAACTCCCACCATCTCTGATCTGTAGGACCATGACTGATAATGTAAGCTTGTTATTTGAGCTTACATTTTCCCCTACTTGTTGCTTACCCAGTATATATTAGCTCATTGTTTCTCAACCCCAGCAACTTTAAGATATATAAATTTCAACTCCCAGAATTCCCCAGCCAGCCATGCTGACTGGGGAATTCTGGGAGTTGAAGTCCATGCATCTTAAAAGTTGCTGAGGTTGAGAAACAGTGATCTAATACTGTATATTGGGCGAGCACCAAGCAGAGGAAAATGTAAGCTGAAATGATGAGTCTTTAAAAATCATTAAATGTGAAATCTAAAATACGTAATTGTTGGTGGGCTACGTAGCTTCTTTTGAACAACATTGCATGCCTATGTATTAATGCTCTACCAAAATTTACCTTGCACTTTCTCAGTTATATTTTTCTGCCAAAGGAATACTTTGAGACTTTGCTTTTTAATGTTATTAAGTGATGATTTGGCACTGTCTTGACTAGAAGATGGAATCAGCTGGGGGGTTGTTGATTTATTTATTTATTTAATATATTTCTATGCAGCTGCGATAAGCAATTCTCAGCTGCTCATTAAAGTAATCATTTGGCTCATTAAAGTATCCATTCTACTTCCTTGTTTTTTTCCCCTTAAATTCTTTTGTAAAGCAATTAATTAGGAAGTTGGCATGCTACGAATCAAAGCACCAGTCTCTAACATCAGATTTCTTTACAGGGATGTTTTTGAATGGTAGGAACGACCTGCTCGCGTGATCGGAAACATTGTGGGAAAGTCGTGTTCACCTTGGGCAGCCATTTTGTTCCCAGGCAGCCATTTTGGCTTTCAAAGCAGCCATTGTATCCCTGATGTTGAAACCTGCCTTTGGCTATTCTTGTAACAAGGTAATGGGGTGCCAGTTTGTTTCTGGGTCCAGTTCAAGGTGACGGTCTCGCCTTTTAAAGCCCTACATGCTTTTATTGAGGGACTTGCTGATTTTTATCTGCCTGTCCCACCAGATTTAATAGAACGGGCATGTTATGGGTTTTGTTGCCCAGGGAGCTACATTTGGCCAGCCTTTTTTGCTGTGGCCCCCACCCTTTGGCATCTTTTGCCCCCAGAGATGAAGTCGGCCTCATCACTCGTGGGCTTTCAAAGGTCCCTCAAGAACCAGCAGGCCTGGGGACCCCAGGAGATGAGTGAACTTGAGAGGTGGCTCTGTTAGTATTAATATCCCTCCATTGAGGGACAGCTTGGTGTAGTGGTTAACGTGCTAGCCATTCACCAGGAGATGGTGAGTTCTAGTCCCGCCTTAGACATGAAAGGCAGGGAGTGACTTTGGACCAATCACCAGGAGACAATGAGTTCTAGTCCCACCTTAGACATGAGTGCCAGTCTACCTCTACATCAGGAGTGTCCAACTTTGGCAACTTTAAGACCTGCGGACTTCTAGGCTAATGAAAAAAAGGACTAGGAGTGACATGATAGCAGGGACTGCCACACAGAAAAGGGGGGTCAACCTATTCTCCAAAGCACCTGAAAGCAGGACAAGAAGCTATGGATGGAAACTAAAATAATAATAATAATAATAATAATAATAATAATAATAATAATAATAATAATAATAATAATAATAATAAAAGTTGGAAGGGAACTTGGAGGTCATCTAGTCCAACCCCCTGCTCAGGCAGGAAACCCTATACCGTTTCAGACAAACGACTGTCCAGTCTCTTCTTAAAAGCCTCCAGTGATGGAACATCCACAACTTCTGGAGACAAGCTGTTCCACTGATTAATTGTTCTAACTGTCAGGAAGTTTCTCCTTAGTTATTGGTTGCTTCTCTCTTTGGTTAGTTTCCATCCGTCGCTTCTTGTCCTGCCTTCAGGTGCTTTGGAGAATAGCTTACAATGTGTGTGTGTGTGTGTGTGTATGTATGGGTGTAGGTATATACATATGTATGTATATAGCATGTGTATAGGTGTGCTATGTATGTGTGTGGGTAGATGTATACTTTCTTTTGAGAGCAGGCAACAGAATTTCATTTTTAATGTGTGCCAGTGTGCCCACAGTAAAAAATGACAATAAAGATTATCCTATCCTATCTGACCCCGAGATGCTGCCACTGTCATAAATACATGCCTATTGCCAAATGCCATGGCCATGGGATGCTGGGATGGTTATAAATGCGAGGACTAGTGTTAAGTCTCTTTTTTCAGTGCTGTTGTAATTTTGAACAGTCACTGAATGAATGATTGTAAGTCAAGGACCTCTCATATAAGAATCTGAAAGACTCTATAAATCTTGAATTATATGGATAGAATGATGGGATATACGTCGAGGGGGCTGACAAGGTTTAGAGACCTCTCTGGATAAATTATATTGTTCCTATTGAACAATAGTTAAAATGGCCGTTCATCTCATTCTTTTAAAATTAAATTTTGGTGTTCTTGAACTTCAGCTTTGGATACATGAGGAGTATCGGAAGGTTCAATCTTTTCATTTTTTAATTTATATCTTCTACCCCTTTTAAGGTGACCTCCCAAACAAGGGGCAGAATGTCTTCCAAAGATACTTGTGGGAAACGCCATCATCCTGTGGCCAGCCTTTGCAGGAAGCTCCAAGCTATCAACATGATGGACCAAACTTCAAATCCTGCCTTGCAGATTCCAAAATTCCGATCAAAAAACTTTGACAGTCCACAGAGTAACACAAAGAAGAACCTGGAGGAAATCTTGAAAAAAAGGACACTGAAAAGCAACAGTGCCCTGGATACCGACCTCTGTTTGCTAAGTTCTTCCAGTGACAACTTGTTCTCTCCAGGCCCTGGCATGATGCAGACACCACGTCATCGACGTATTTCAGACATTCGCTCCGAGTCCTTTTCACTGGGTGGGAATAAAGAGAAGGCCAACAAATCATGGGTCTTGGTAAATCAGAGAGGGAACGCTTCACCACATCTCATTAAACATGGAGAGTTAACGTCTTGTGACAACTCTAATATTGAGCCAAAGGTCACATCACCTCTGGAATGCAGCTATTTCACGTCGAGTCCGGATTTATATATCCAAGGACACAAATCCGTACAGCCCACTTTTCCTTCTCCTCCACCCAAAAGATTCTCCTTAGGTAAGGACCGAAGAATGACATGCAGGCTGCTTTTGTATTATTTTTACGTCTGGTTTTTTATGAATATCCTGCACTTTTATAGTATTACTTTGGCCGGTTTGTGGAAACTTAACAATGAGATGGCATTCCCACAAAGACAAAATGGCTTTTTCAACCTGATCACAGATGTAATCAGCGTACAAGCTGAAGAGAAGGAAGGAAAAGATGAACTTGGGAAGAGTTGAATTTGAGAAGCAGCATTGTTTAGCTTCAAAATTCAGAAAATATTTATTCTAGATAAATATATATACATAAAAAAGTGAGCAGGAAAGCCAGTTAAAAGCAATTCTCTTAGCTACATGTGGAAAAACAAACCGGCTTCCAATATTCTTTTGTCTTCATAGGATGGAAGCTGGCAGTGGACAACAGAGACGATGAGGACTCTGACATAAGTCTGATTTGTGAAGAAGACCTATTGACTACCATGTTTTCTGCATGTGATGTGGAAAGAAGAGGTAATATAACAGTTGAAGGGTTCCAAAAAGAATTTGGAAGTCTACTTATACAGGTAGTCCTCCATTTGTGACCATTCAAACTTACCACAGACCTCCCCAGAACTATTTACAATCTGGATTCAAAGTTTTGATGGCTGCTCCCCAGCCCCCCCTCCCAGTGATCACATTTGGGGTATTTGGCAACTGGCCTACGCTTACATCTATTCGCAGTGTCCTGCAATAGAGCCAGTTTCGTCTGGTGGTTAAGGTATCAGGCTAGAAACCAGAAGACCGTGAGTTCAAATCCCACCTTAGCCATGAAAGCCAGCTGGGTGACCTTGGGCCCATCACTCACTCTTTGCCCAACTCACAGGATTGTTGTTGTGGGGCAAATAGGAAGAAAGTGTATTGGATATGTTCACCTCCTTGATAATCATGAGAGGATATAAATAAAATACATGATCCGCATGTACAAAATCCTAGATTTTCTCCTCTCATAGATCTGGATAGGTAAAAGATAAAGGAGTCCCTGCGGATTTTACTCGGCTAGTTGTTGCCGACTGTGCTCATCTCTGTTTCAAAGGCCTGTCTGACGACATTTCCGCAATCATGTGGCCAGCATGATGTCACAGAGTGGTTAAGATGCTGGGCTGTTGGCTGGAAAGCCGGCAGCTCAGGTTTGAGACCAGAGCACCACACGACGGGGTGAGCTCCTGTCTTCGCAGGGGTGAGGCTCCTGTCTTTGCACCAGCTCCTGTCAAACTAGCAGTTTGAAAGCAATGCAAATGCAAATAGATAAATAGGTAGCACTTCGCTGGGAAGATAACAGCGCTCTGTGACATCATAGATCTGGATAGGGTTAGAAAAGAATTTGTTCCAAAATCCTTTGGAGCCACTGCAACTTAATTTAACAATTAAGATGCATAAGTCTAGCAGCTTCTCATGTTCCTTTTTGGACTCTTGCATTTAAATCCTAGAGCTGCTTTTATCTTTGTTGTTATCTTTTATGTTACGGGACTCTATGTGCCTGCCCTTGGAGGTAAACCAGGAGCAGATACTACAGGAAATACTAGGACTCTATTTTATGGGTATAGGCTCTAATAGCAGATTCTGGGAAGCCTGATAACATTTCACTTGTCTTCCCTCTTATATATACCAAAGGGAACCAACACAGGGCAATCTCTGCATGTCTCTATAATGTAATTATCTTTCTGTCTTTACTGATTTAGTGGAAAAGCACACACAGTGGGCCAGTCTGGATTACATCTACAGGTAGTCCCTGATTTAATTCGTTTAGTGACCGTTCGAAGTTACAACAGCCTTGAAAAAAGGGACTTATGACCGTTTTTTACACTTACGACCTTTGCAGCATCCCGATGGCGGTGTATCAAAATTTGGATGCTTGGCATCTGGTTCATATCTACAACGGTTGCAATGGCTGCGTCTCCACAATGCCACGTTTCAGCAGCAAATCGTGTTGCCGAATATTTGTCAGCCTGGTTCGCAGTTAAAGGTCAAGGGTTTGACAGCTGCAGCCAGAGGGCTAATGGTCTACCCATCATTTAACGCAAGCTACATTTAAACGATGAACATGGTTTGAACACGAGCCTCTGTGTTAACTTTCCTTGTTGTCTAGGCAGAGTTGCCGTTTCTAAATTAGTTGACTTCCTGAGGAACACGACAAGTCGGAGTTCAGAAGACAGCGGTCTCGAAGATTTGTGCAACATGCTTGATCCTGATCATAGGGATATTTCTATGGACTTGGAGACCTACCATGCCATCATGAAGGAATGGATTGAAGATTGCAAAAGGAACTGGTACCTGTCCATTCTCTCTTTTTTGTAATGCAAGGCGTGATAACCCATATATTGATCTTAACTCCATTGATTAACCCTTTACATAAATTTTAAAAAAAAACCCCAACCTTCTGGATCTCTTTGAATCCTTAATGGATTCCATATCTGGTGGTTCTCCATTGAAAAAGTAATAATTTATTGCTGCTTTTTTACTTTCTGGTTTTTAATTAATTAGCAAACCATTAAAAAAAAACCAGATCCTTTTATTCCATGGTGACTGAATACATACTTTTAAGAGTCTTTGATAAGAAGTTAGGATGCCGTGTAATTATAGAGGTTATAAAACTGAAA
Organism: Azemiops feae; assembly: GCA_023970755.1. Classification (NCBI taxonomy): domain Eukaryota; kingdom Metazoa; phylum Chordata; class Lepidosauria; order Squamata; family Viperidae; genus Azemiops; species Azemiops feae. Next base: position 997,033 of record JALGBA010004201.1, on the reverse strand, counting down.
ACAGGTCACAAATCATGAGAAAGAAAAAGTTTTTTCAGTATTAAAAATGCAAAAATGTTTAATATCAATTCAAGCCATTGCTGTTATCTTGTATTCAATTACACTTTTCCCCCCTGTTTTTCAGGAATGAGCTACCCACCCAGGAGGCAACCCCTGAAAATAATTTCTCAGGTGTTTCTTTATTAGATTTATTGAGCCGCATTCAGAATGATGAATAAAAAATACAAACAAATTAGAATAATATTTTAGGTATTCTGGAAAAGTTAAATTTAGTGAAATGTGTTTAGCGGGCATTGAAAGTGCTAGAAGTTAAGTCTTGTTTCCTGCTGTCCAATAGGAATAGTCTCACTGTTGGTTTTCAGACCATCATTGATGAGTATGTAAACCACCAGCCGGTAGAGTTCCTCATTATTGACAAGTTATCTTCCCTCCATTGTAGCATAAGGTTGTGAAAAAGACATTTGGAGGTTTACCTGTGTCCTCAGGGTCACCTGAGTGGCGCAAATGAGTGTGGAGTCTTCTTGGCTGCCGGGATGTTTTCTGCCCTGTGTCCCTTCACTGTTGAAGCAACAGGATAGAAAACATCCTGCAGCCAAGGGGCTCCACACACATTTGCACTACTCAGGTGATCCTGAGGACACAGGTAAACCTCCAAAAGGTCCCAATTATTCTCTAAAAGAATGCAAATGACCAGCTGTCTGCAAGCAGTATAAATCCTTCCACTCCCCACCATCTAGTCAGAGCTGAAAGAAGCATCTTGGTTGAGAAGTGAAACGTTTTCCAAGAAAAAACAAGAAAGTTTTTTTTTTCTCCTGAAAAAAAGCACCTTTGGGACAACCATGCCTGGATGACTTAGAATCTCCATAGACATGTTGTTGTTGTTAGTTGCGAAGTCGTGTCCGACCCATCGCGACCCCATGGACAACGTTCCTCCAGGCCTTCCTGTCCTCTACCATCTTCTGGAGTCCATTTAAGCTCATGCCTACTGCTTCAGTGACTCCATCCAGCCACCTCATTCTCTGTTGTCCCCTTCTTCTATGGCCCTCAATCTTTCCCAGCATTAGGCTCTTCTCCAGTGAGTCCTTCCTTCTCATTAGGTGGCCAAAGTATTTGAGTTTCAACTTCAGGATCTGGCCTTCTAAAGAGCAGTCAGGGTTGATCTCTAGGACTGACCGGTTTGATCACCTTGCAGTCCAGGGGACTCGCAGGAGTCTTCTCCAGCACCATAGTTCAAAGGCCTCAGTCTTTGGCACTCAGCCTTTCTTATGGTCCAGCTTTCACAGCCATACATTGCAACTGGGAAAACTATGGCCTTGACTATACGTGCTTTTGTTGGCAGGGTGATGTCTCTGCTTTTTAGTATGCTGTCTAGATTTGCCATAGCTTTCCTCCCCAGGAGCATGCGTCTTTTAATTTCTTGATAGACATGTAATATCATTCATATAGAGGCAACAATTTATTTAAAAATGCTTTATGGAACGGACCGGTCTGCCATTGGTTTATTTCTTGCCTTACAACCCAAAACTTCTTTTTGCAGCGAAAAGGTTGAACATAACTTCTGGAAGCCTCGAAGCACTCGGCGGTGATGTGTCAAGAGGAGATTTGTGAGTCCTGCTTTAGTTGACGGGTTCAGAGATGGGAAACAAAAGAAAAACTGGAAACCAAGATCAAAGATAGGAATTATGCAGGGATAATGGGTACACTGAGTCTTTAAATGACTGGAAGGATGTGATACGAACATTTTTACTGTCTGAATGGCTGCCACACCGAAAGTTATTCTGTATTGTCCCAGAGGGCGGGATATACAGTAGTGGCCCAAATTGTGGAAACCTTTTGGGGAAAAGTGTACAGTAGAAATGCCACCTTTGGTTAAGTTTCCACCATTTTTTCTTCTAATTTCTTTATAACTGTAGCCTTGTTCACTTAATAATACTATTTTACATCGGTTTCTGGGCAACCAGTCAACTCTTTGCACCATTACTTTAATTTTATGACGTTTTACAAGCTCACTAAATGAAAGAACCCCAAAAAACCCAACCAACTTGATAGCGATCACATAACACACTGACAAATGTCCTCCTCTCAGCTTCAATACAGGACATCAATAACTGAATCCTACTGTGATCTGATTGGCTCATTGGCAAAGCAAGATGACACCTGATTGGCTCTCTAAACACTCATGCTCATTGGCTACAATCAGATGAAGGAAAGCCGCCTGAGATCAACCTAAGCAAGTTGTGCTTCCTTTTTCTGCTTATTTGGCTCTAACTTTTCATAGAATACAGTACAGATCATTGAACAAACTATGTTGCATTACATTCTTGATTAAATTATCTTTCCATTGATATATAATTTTATGGTACTCCAAAAAAAAAAAGTGGTATTATTGGCCATCAACCCCCAAAAATACACTTTTCCCAACAGGTTTCCACAATTTTGGCCACTACTGTAGAGCAATGGGTGCATGAGATTGGAAAACAAAACAGTTGAATGCTGGGGAAATAGTATCCTAATAGTAAGATCAGTTCAACAGTGCAACCACCAAAAACGCAGAGAGGCAGTGGGTTTCTCTTAGTTGGTTGTAGAGGTAGTCCTTAACTTACGACCATATCTGACCCCAACATGTCAGTTGCTAAGGTGCAGAGAGGGAGGAATTTTCTTAGCATTAAAATACCCATCCTGCTGTTGGTCTCCTCCATTAAAAATATGGAACAATAGAAGGTCAAAAGGATAAGGCCCTCTCGTCTTTACCCTTCCAGAGAAACATCCGACTTGATCACTTGTGTAGCGGATCTTCAGTTCAACAACCAAAAGCTTCAAGAGGAAAATGCCCAGTTGAAGCTGGCACTGGATGCCATGGAGGAGAACAATAATAGACTGATGGAAGACGGTGGGGAACTTCGGAATCAGATTAAAAGGTGCGATGCTTTTGAATGAAATGATAGTTCTTTTGAGGGTTTAGCAAGATCATCCAGTTTTGGTCACCAGGATGTAAAAAAGATGTTGGGACCCTAGAAACTAGAGTACAGAGAAGAGCAACAAAGATGATCAGGGGACTGGAGGCTAAAACATATAAGGAACGGTTGCTGGAATTGGGTATGTCTAGTTTAATGAAGAGAAGGACGAGGGGTGACATGATAGCAGTCTTCCAGTATCTCAGGGGCTACCACAAAGAAGAGGGAGTCAAGGTATTCTCCAAAGCACATGAAGGCAGGACAAGAAGCAACGGATGGAAACTAACCAAAGAGAGAAGCAACCTAGAACTAAGGAGAAATTTCCTGACAGTTAGAACAATTAACCAGTGGAACAACTTGCCTCCAGAAGTTGTGGGTGCTCCAACACTGGAAGTTTTTAAGAAGAGACTGGACAGCCATTTGTCTGAAATGGTGTAGGGTTTCCTGCCTGAGCAGGGGGTTGGACTAGATGACCTCCAAGGTCCCTTCCAACTTTATTATTATTATTATTAGATTTGTTGTTGCTCTGTGTAAAAAAAAGTGGGATTGTCTCTGGGTAAAGTCTTGTTTACCATAACCACCCATATGCAGAGAACAAATTTCTACTGTATTGAGCTTAGTTGTCCTCTGCAGATACTAATAATGCATGACGAGAAAGCCTGGCATGCACATACTTACTCAAAGTTCTATTTCCTTGCAGAGATCATTGGAAACTGATGTCAATATAAAGTTTAATCAAGGTCTAGTACAAATGAGGAATCACAGCCTTAGCATTGCAATAAATTCTTCCAAAAGGTTGCATTTTTAAAGAACTTAGAAATTCCATAGGAATTTGTTTCTGAGCTTTATTATGCCTGTCTTCTTGTTTGAAGTCATTGCACACATTAATACACCTATGGGGGGGGGGGAATCTAATAATTAAAAATGCAAATGAGATGTTGAATTGTGTTTCAAAACATGGAACCTTAGCACTTGATCGAGAACCCTTGACTCTTAATAAGCCCCTGGTTCTACTCAGAGAATTATTCCATGTACATCGAAAGACCGGGTTCAAGAAATGTGTTCAATTTTTAAATCTCTTTGTTGTAAAATTGAGAAGATAGAGAAATATGTTTCTGGCTGACTGAGGAATTCTGGGAATTGAAGTCCAAGATGCCAAGAGAAAGACTGATACATACTGTTTTAATTTTTTTCTTCTTCTTCTTGTGCCATATCCGTTATCGGACATTGGCGATCCTGTTTTTAGCAGCAGCCGCACGAAAAAGTGCTGCTGAGTTTTGTCCAAACCAGTCCCTTAGTTTTTGAAGCCATGATGTTCTTCTTCTGCCTGGACCTCGTTTGCCTTCAATCTTTCCCTGGAGGATTAAATGGAGTATGCCGTATTTTTCTGGGTGTCGCATCACATGTCCGAAATATTCTAACTTTCGTTTTTTAATTGTTTTGATGATTTCCCTTGGCTTTCCCAGGTGGCTTATCACCTCATTTCTGATCTTGTCAGCCCAGCTTATACGTAACAGCCGCCTGTAAATCCACATTTCAAATGCTTCTAGTCTCTTCAGGTGGCCTTCTGTCAGAGACCAACTCTCTACTCCATAGAGCAGGACAGAAAAAATATAACATCTGACAAGCCTGATTTTCAATCTTAGGCTTATGTCGTGACTGCAGAAGACCTTTTTCATTTTAGTTTTTAGTTAACTTCAATCATATCTAGATTTCGTTGATTGTACGTCGCGTGTCATTTTTATTTTGGTTTGCTGAGTTTCACTGTAGCTGTAACAAAAATATATTTATTTGCATATCCTATGTATATAGTCACCCATCTCACAGAATGCATCCCTGGTGCGTACAATAAAAAAAAAACACATTAAAAAAAATCTACAAACCAATATTGGAAAAAAAATTAAAATCTTACAGGTTTCCTTGTCTACCACCAATGTTCTTCCTCGCTTTTGGCTTTCTAGCTTCCAGCAGTCTGCAAGTCACGTGAAAACATTAAAAGAGGAATTGGAAGAAGTGAAGAACACCTTGGGTACTTCGGAAGAAAAGAGGCAGATGACGGCAATCCAGAATAAACAGCTGGTAAGTTGATGTTTGCGTGCAGGAGTCTAACTTTGGCCATCTCTTACAGTCCAAGTTGTGTTGCAGTTTTCTGGTGCAGGAGGCAAGTGCAGAATGTAAGTGATAAATGTAAGGTTCCTGATAAATGCCTGATTCAACTCTAATCCGGTCTTCCTCATTGAAAAAATACTTTAGGGGTTAGATGCTTGGTGTGATCTAGAACAGGGCTTTTCAACCTTTTCACCGATTGTACCACTTTTAGGATATGGCAATATTCGAGTACCACCTAGCAAGGTGTCAAAAACTTGATGACCAAAAAAAAAACCCTGTTCAAAGTTGCAATTGCACTGAAATGACTTATGACCATTTTTCACACTTATGACCATTGCAGCATGCCCAGGGTCATGTGATTTATATTTGGATGCTTGGCAACTGATTCATATTTATGATGGTCACAGTGTCCCGGGTCATGTGATCCCCCTTCTGCAACCTTTTGACAAGCAAAGTCAATGGCAGGGCTGCTGGTGGCCAAGTGCTAAGGCAGGACTTCCCTCCCTCCCTCCTTCCCTGCCTCCCTCTTTCTCATGCCCACCTCCTTCTGAAGGAAGAATTTGAAAAAAAACACCCATATTTTTTCTCTTCCATATATTCATCAAACAAGGAAAAGCCTCCAGAAACAGAAAAGACAAACTGCTGAGTGAACTAGCTTAAAAAGGCACATTTCCCTTTAAGAATTAGCTACTGGCTAGAAAGGAAAGTAAGGAAGAAAAAAAAATGTAGTAAGTATTGGCTGCCGGCTAAGGCAGCCTCCCCAAATGGCTCCATTCATAAGTAAAAGAATCTACAGGCAAAATCCATTCAGGAGAAAAATACTTCAAAATCCCTTGCAGCAAAACTTACAGCTAACAATAGCAGAGCAATAGAAGCTAACAGGAGACATCAGCCATCAGCCAAATAGAAATTGCCAAACACTCCTTAAGAACACAAAGCCCACATTGCACAAATCCCAGAACTTCAAAGTCACAAAAGCACATAAGAATCCTTCCACTCTCCATCTCCTCCCTCTTTCTCATGGGGGAGGGTGAGCCAGAACTGAGCCTGGGCCCTTTGTCTCTCCCCAGCCACTGCAGCTCCAGAGGGGACTCTCACTGGAAGTCCTTGCCTGCGCTGGCTCTTTCCCTCCCCCACTACACTTGGCTAGACAGGGCTGCGTACCACCTGCCACTTGTTAATGTACCACAAGTGGTACGCGTACCATAGGTTGAAAAGCCCTGATCTAGAAAAGTGTCCCTTTCTTTTGACAGTAGCCTAAATCCCTGCCGCCTCTTTTATGTGCCACATTTTATACAATTTTACCAAAATCACAACAAGTGATGGACACTTCTTCTTACACCCAGTGGTGGGATTCAGCCAGTTCGCACCACTTCGGCAGAACCGGTAGCTAATTTTTTGTTGCCCAGGCCCAGAATGGACTTCCGGAAGTGGCATCCACACAGAGAACCGGTTGTTCACCTATTTGAATCCCACCACTAGTTACACCCATGTGATATCACTGCTCCACAAACTGCAACTTCCATTGAGTTTCCCAGGTGTCAAGCACCAGGGAAATAAGGGGATCCGGGCAGTTCAAATGAGTATAAAGTTTCATTGTAAGCTTAAGCACTCCAGAAGAATCTGAACTACTAACGGTCAAAGCAATTTAGCGGTAGATAAGGAATTTAAGGTGGGTTACACTTAGATCTCCTGTGGGCATGGACTCATGACTGATGATGCGTTTGACCTCTCTCTCCGGCTCAGCCTGGTCATCCCTCACATGGTGCTGATTATCAGCTATAAAGCCCAGGTTGTTTTGAGTGGCCCCTTGTGATCCATATATGATTGGGCAGAATTGCTGCACGTTGGGTCCTATTATCAATGGTAGTTAATTTAGTTGTTTAATGCCATCTATTGGGACCTAGAATGTGTGCCTTCTTCGTGATAGTGTCTGCCCTCCGAAATAATATCTGCCCAGATATTTGGCTATTACTTACCTTTATTGTCTTCTAGTTCAGGGCTTTTCAACCTTTTTACCGATTGTACCACTTTTAGGATATGGCAATATTCGAGTACCACCTAGCAAGGTGTCAAAAACTTGGTGACAAAAAAAAAACCTGTTCAAAGTTGCAATTGCACTGAAATGACTTATGACTATTTTTCACACTTATGACCATTGCAGCAACAGGGTCATGTGATTTATATTTGGATGCTTGGCAACTGATTCATATTTATGATGGTCACAGTGTCCCAGGGTCATGTGATCCCCTTCTGCAACCTTTTGACAAGCAAAGTCAATGGCAGAGCTGCTGGTGGCCAACTGCTAAGGCGGGACTTCCTTCCCTCCCTCCCTCCCTTCCCTGCCTCCCTTTTTCTCATTCCCATCTCCTTCTGAAGGAAGAATTTGAAAACCCCCCCCATATTTTCCCTCTTCCATATATTGATCAAACAAGGAAAGGCCTCCAGAGACAGAAAAGACAAGCTGCTGAGTGAACTAGCTTAAAAAGGCACTTCCCCTTTAAGAATTAGCTACTGGCTAGAAAGGAAAGTAAGGAGCCCAGCTGGCACTTAAGGAAGGGAAAAAAAATGTAAGTACTGGCTGCCGGCTAAGGCAGCCTTCCCAAATGGCTCCATTCATAAGTAAAATCTGCAGCTCCAGAGGACTCTCTCACTGTAAGTCTTTGCCTGCGCTGGCTCTTTCCCTCCCCCACTACACTTGGCTAGGCAGGGCTGTGTACCACCTGCCACTCATTAATGTACCACAAGTGGTATGCGTACCACAGGTTGAAAAGCCCTGTTCTAGTTGTCTTTAAAAAAATGGACTTCTATTCCAGGTCTTGGGGTAGGGTGATTGTGGAGGCCCTGTTGTGTGTCTTTTTGCAGTATAGTCTGTCTTCTCCATCCCTGGTTTCTTCTTCATTATTGTCTTTACTTTTTTCGTATGTACAGTAAGCCTTCAGAGTCAGTCTGGCGTCAGGCACTCTTTAAATCTCATAAATAAATGAACAAAATTATTTGCACACGTATAAAAAGATTAGGAGAAACAAGGATGTTTCAGTGGATCTGATTGAGAACACTATGATAATAGTGTTGTTGGTTTTTTTTAAAAAAAAATAGGCAACATTTGTTGAAATTATAGAAAGCCAGTGTTTTTTAAAATTAAAATGCAAATAAAAGGAGCCAAATCTAAGGGAGACAGTTGTTCAATTTGCATCTTAAGTAAAGTTGCAAACCAATATATCAATTCAACAGATCCTTTGAAATGTATCTGTCTCTAAATGCCGTAGTGAATTTTTCCTTTAGCCATCTTTCAATATCTAAAATATATCGGGCAATACCTGTTTTGACAATTGATGCACCATTTAAATGGTGGCAGAAGAATATATCTGTATGGCAGAGGAAAAATATCATAAAATGTGTATATCGCTCAAACTAAATATGCACTTTTTTGGGGGAAATGGTTTACAAAAGTAAGTAGGTGGATAAAATTGAATATAATAATATTTTGTTTGAAAAAGGTATAGATGCATTCATTTTGGAACTAAAATTTCAAATGAATATAGAAAAGGGAGGATCAATTTCTGGTTCAAAACTAATTCATCTTGAGACAAAGAAGCAAGTATTAATTTAATAGTTGTGTATGTATGCTGTCTGTAAGTATGCTGTAAGTATCCCAATTGCTTTCTTTTCATAATCAGGAAAAAGAGAATCAATCTCTAGTTCTTAAGATCTCGTCTCTTCAAGAGGAGGTAAGAATAAGTATGAATTACTTTGATTGAGTCATGATAATTTTTTTGCTATGTAATGACGATGATGATGATGATGAACTGGAGAAGATAACAAAATACAAAGACCTACAAATAGAAATAGAAAGACTGTGGCAAAGGCAAGCCAGGGTAGTACCAATAGTAGTAGGCGCCTTGGGTGCAATCCCAAAACAACTGGAGCACCACTTGAACACCATCGGCATTGACAAATTCGCCATCAGTCAATTGCAAAAGGCGGCCTTACTAGGAACTGCTTCCATCCTGCGACGATATCTGTAATAACATCAAACATCCACATCTGCCTATCCCAGGTTCTTGGGAAGGACTCGATAGGTAGACAAAAATGCCAAATCCAGTCTGAACATCCCTTCCAACTCTGTTATTCTGTTAAAGCAATTTTATTTTCATCAGATGGAATGAGAATTAGTAGAAAAGGAAACCAATAATAACAAATATGTCCTTTAAATCAGAACATTAGGAATGCTGTTGATTCAGATTGTCTCCAGAAGAAGATTGAGGAGCTGTCCCAGAATATTAGCGAATTCCAAGTAAGTGATTCCTACATTTTGTTTCAGTGTGGGGGTGGCAGAGATTCAGTGCAATGCTTCAGATATTTGAAATGCTCTAAGTGGTTGAGTCAAGATAATCAATTCAATTATTTTCTAAAGACTACACAGTAATTCCTACTCTTGAATTTCCAGTTATGTTGCGTTACAGAACCCAACATGCCTGATCACTGGTTACACTAGCTTGGGATGGTCAGAGATTGTAGCCTTACCAAAATCTGACAATCCACAGTCAAAACTAGAAGTGGATGTGTGCTGTTTACATTTGTAAGCTGGTGGAGGAACATTTATCCAGCCAAACCCCCAACCTCTCACGTAGTCCATGTAAAGAATTTCACTTTGTTATGGGAACCATCTGCTTCCTCTCCACACCTGCTGCGGTGTCCTTGGAGAGGTTTCAGGCTCTCACGGTCTTCAGCGGAATCGTAGAGGTTTCATTTCTCCATCTAACCCATTCTAAAGCAACACCTCCCCACCCCTTACTCTAATGGCAAGTTGAAGCATGTACGGTAGCTGCCAATGTTTCATTCTTGGTTCAGTGGCTTAATGACGCTGGAGATGGTCTTTGCTCCAGTCCTAGCACTGCGCGGCAGGGTAAGCTCCCATCACTCACCTCAGCTTTTGCCCAGCTAGCAGTTTGAAAAACATGTTTTATGAGAGTTGATAAATAGGTACCACTTTGGTGGGGGGATGAACCGTCATTATGTGCGGACAGTTAGAATCCTGCTGGCGCTGGACCTTCCCGGTTGCAATTCCCGTTTGTGAGGCGGCTTCAGTGGAGGGAGAGGGCTCCAGATGACAGTGCAGGAAAGGGACCTGTCTTTCTCCCTCATGTGGTGCACCTTGGGAAGCACGTGAGCATTAACCAAACAGGGCAGCCAAACTGCTACTCTGCATTAGCATTGTAGTCTCCTGGCTAATATAACATCGCCATACGTTAAAATAAATAAATAAAACACCCAGAAGCCAGCAGGGTGTGGTTAGTGAAGGTGCTGGACTGCAGGCGATACAGGTCCTAGATCTCCCTCAGCCACAGAAATGTTCTGGTGACTTTGGACCAGTCCCTCTTTCTCAGCCCCAGGCTAAGAAATGGAAATACTTCTTTCTATCAACTCATACTCAGTGGTGGGATTCAGCCGGTTCGCACCACTTCGGCAGAACCGGTAGCTAATTTTTTGTTGGCCCAGGCCCAGAACGGACTTCCGGAAGCGGCATCCACGCAGAGAACCGGTTGTTCCCATATTTGAATCCCACCACTGGACTAATGTCGCAGATTATACAGTAGTTCATAATTTTCAGTTAGGAAGCCTTTATCATTTGATAAAGGATTAATAATAAAGAGCACAACAAATAACAAGGCAATTCTTACGCTTAGAAAAACAACCACCAATGAGAGAGAAGAGAAATAAAATAATTTTAGTATTGTTTTCTTCCTGCTAGAATGCAATTTCATTGCGGGGCGTTGTTCTTCTTTTCCCAGATACAAGCACACATTTATGAAAGCACGGTGAGAAATAAAGACACAGCACTCCTTAAGGTTCGTGGGTACTAGGACGCATTGAAGGCTTTCTGGCCTGGTTAATTTTGGGAAGGTTGGGTGTAGCAACATTTCAGTATATTCTGAAAGGGGTATTAAGTAGTTTTCGTTTAACGATCACTGATTAAGCTACCATTTGAACTTAAGATGGCACTGAACAAGTAATAGTTATGACCAGACCTCATACTTATGGCCACTGCGGCTTCACCATGGACATGTGGTCATGATTTTCAACCTTCCATGCTGGTTTCCCACAAGCAAAATCAATGGGGAAGCCTGCAGGAAATCAAGAATAGAATAGAATAGAATAGAATAGAATAGAATAGAATAGAATAGAATAGAATAGAATAGAATAGAATAGAATAGAATAGAATAGAGCTGGAAGGGACCTTGGAGGTCTTCTAGTCCAGCCCCCTGCTCAAGCAGGAGAACCTATACCATCTCAGACAGGCGATTGTCTAGTCTCTTCTTAAAAATTTCCAGAAGTCACAGTCACATAAGGTCCTTGCATAGCAACCCATGTGGTCCTCATTTAATGATGGCAACTGGAACTGTTGGAACTGCCGTTGCTAAGCAGCACATGGTCACATGGTTTTCCAACATAATTGTGTCACTTAATGAAGAGGTTTTGGCTCCCAGCTGGCATAATTAAACAAGGACTACATTATGGGATTAAGAGAAATATATTCTTATGGAAATGAATTAGATATTGCTCTATAGCAGCGGTCTTCAAACTTGGCCCTTTTATGACTTGTGGACTTCAATTCCCAGAATTCCTCAGCCAGGCACGCTGAGGAGTTGAAGTCCACAAGTCATATAAAAGGGCCAAGTTTGAAGACCCCCTGCTCTATAGGCTCTGGACTGATGGGTATAAAGACAGCTGTGGGAGAGTTTGGGATGAAGTCAGTTAGTACAGGATGGCCTTCAGTCCCCTCTTTGAGGTTTTGAAGAGCTGTGGTGGTGCTGTGGTTAGAATGTAGGCTACTTCTGCTGACTGCCAGCTGCCAGCAGTTCGGCAGTTCGATTCTGACCGGCTCAAGGTTGACTCAGCCTTCCGTCCTTCCGAGGTCAGTAAAATGAGGACCCAGATGGTTGGGGGGCAATATGCTCTGCTTACAGAGGACTGTAAAGCAGCGGTCCCCAACCCTTTGGGCACCAGGGACCGGTTCCGTGGAGAAAGGTTTTGTGCGCTGCCTGCATTGCACAGATGTGGCTTTGCTTGTTTGCATGGCCCGGTTGCTGGCATGCTGCAGATTGGTACCGGTCCAAGGACCGGAGGTTGGGGACCTCTGCTGTAAAGCACTGTGTATATAAGTCTAAGTGCTATTGCTATTGCTATTTTGCATTCCAGACGTTTGCAATGCAGATACTGGGGGATGTAATAGCTACTTGTTTTCATATTTGCATAATACCCATTGATGCTTAGAACAAATGAAAAGGACATAAATCATCAAACAATCAATGTACATAACGCAACAGGAAGTGAAACCCAGAACACTGAAACAAAAACAACACCTGAAATAAGAGCCTCTCAAACAACAATGCGTTAAAAACCAACCTATTACAGATGAACCTCGACTTACAACCACAATGAATCCCAAATTTCCATTGCTAAGTGAGACAATTGTTAAGTGAGTTTTGCCCCCTTTTATGACCTTTCTTGCCACAGTTGTTAAGTGAATCACTGCAGTTGTTAACTGAGTAACACGATGACAAAGTGAATCTGGATTTCCCATTGACTTTGCTTGCTAGAAGATCACAAAAGGTGGTCACCTGATCCCAGGACACTACAGCTGTCATAAATACGAGCCAGTTGCCAAGCCTCCAAATTTTGATCACGTGACGTGGGGATGCTGCAATGGTGGTGTGAAAAAGAGTCATAAGTCACTTTTTTCAGTGCCATTGTTACTTTGAATGATTACTAAACGGAGGGAGAGAGAGAGAGAAGAAGAAAGAGAAAAAAGGAAAGGAAGGGAAGAGGTTTAATGAATTAGCAATTTCATTCTTGCTAAAGAATACAGCATAGGCATACAGGAAGGAAGGGAGGGAGGAGGGAGGGAGAGGAGGGAGGGAAGAAGGAGAAAGAAAAAGAAATAAAGAAAGAAAAAGAGAAAAAGAGAAAAAGAAAGAAAGAAAGAAAGAAAGAAAGAAAGAAAGAAAGAAAGAAAGAAAGAAAGAGAAAAAGAGAAAAAGAGAAAAAAAAGTCCTACTTCAGGCACCGAAAATGGGAAACTTCATCCCTAGAAGTAAACTTTTAACTAATTGGCAGCCCTACTTAGGGCCATAGACCTACAACGTTGCATCTCACATGAAGTATTTATAAGAGGGCATGTAGATGATGAACAACTTTGGATTGAGGAGTGAGCTGATAGAGTGATCAGGGAATAGATGTTAGGATGAAGAGAGAGATAATTGAAAGGTTAACAGGAAGGGAATATGTGTAACTAGGTAGAATTCTATACTATTTTATCTATCTATATCTGCTGCTTCTCCTGTCCTCCTCCTACAGTTAGTTAGGCATTTGTGCTTGGAGCCCAAATACGAATTGACAACTCGTGTGCCAAAATGTAATGCAGTGAGAAGCGACCCAGGTTGTTGCAATAGATAACGTGCAATCTATATTCCGGTTTGGGGCTTGATCCCTGCAAATACATCGGACAGCTATGCAACCCGGGGCTTAGAATAGCCTGCATTTGTGTACAATTTTCCCCCAAAAGCCTTTGCATTCCAAGCCTCTGCTTTGCATAGATTTGCCTTCCTTTTCTTCCAAACTCCTGCAGCTAATTTGAATGTATGTAAAAAAAAAAGCAACTAACCAAACATCATTAACCCTGCTGGGATAATATCTATTTTGCAACAGTGTTTTGCAATGATGAAGCATCATTCCATTTTTGTGTTAGTGTACATCTCACCTGCACTGCAATCACATCACATCCGTTTGGGCTTTTCCTGTTCTTAGATTGAATATGGAGGCGATAAGTGATCAGCCTCAAGAGCTATCCTACTCAGCTCGGTTTACAACTGGTTGCAGTGTCCCTTGGTCATGTTACCACAATTTGTGATTTATTTATTTTTTTGCCAGTTTCTAGTGTTTCTCAGCACAGCCCCTGTTTGGAAAAATAGCTTTGCTTAATGACCGCTTCATTCACATAAAAACCATCACAAAATAATGTTCCAAGACCCAGGTCTGGATACACGGGTGCTTCAACTCATGACCTCAGTGACTGACAACCAGATTTCCCGTCCCAATTGTGGTTGCAAGTTAAAGGTACAGGTATTGTACAGCTAGTCCTCAACTTAACGACCATAATGGAGCCCAAAATTTCTGTTGCTAAGGGAGACAGTTGTTAAGTGAATTTTGCCCCATTTTATGATCTTTCTTGCCACAGTTGTTAAGTGAATCACTTCAGTTGTAAAGTTAGTAACATGGTTGTTAAATGAATCTGGCTGCCCCATTGACTTTGCTTGTCAGAAGGTCGTAAAAGGGGATCACATGACCCCGGGACACTGCAACTGTCATAAATATGAGTCAGTTGCCAAGCATATGAATTTTGATCACACGACCATAGGGATGCTGCAGTGGTCATGTGTGTGAAAAACGGTCAAAAACTTGTTTCAGTGCTGTTGTAACTTTGAACGGTCACTAAATGAACTGTCATAAGTGGAGGACTACCTGTATAATTTCAGCTAAGCATGTAGGGCAGGGGTAGGCAACCTTGGCTCTTTTATGACTTCAACTCCCAGAATTCCTGAGCCAGTATGGCTCAGCTTGGAAACCTCTCCCTTTTCCCTCAGCATGGCTGGCTCAGGAATTCTGGGAGTTGAAGTCCACGAGTCATAAAAGAGCCAAGTATGAAGACCCCTGATTTAAACCCTCATCATTGCTTTATATGTATCGTACTATTCGTTTTAGCTAGCGTGAATAATTAATTGTTTCAGTTAGCATTTTAAAGCAAACAAACCCCAATATATATAGCGGTTGCAGTGTAGTTATCCTTACTTGCAGGCCAAGTTTACATATTATGCTAAAAAGTCCCTATTTGAGAGCGATGGGTAGTTCAGAAATGTGAAATATAAATCAATAATCCCTAATGGGGCTCAATCACGGTTTAAAAACCATAATTCATGGCTTAGTGCAATGGTCTCCAAACATGGCAAGTTTAAGACTCCCAGAATTCTGGGAGTTGAAATCTGCAAGTCTTAAAAGTTCCCAAGTTTGGAGACCCTCCCAGCTTAGTGTGTTGGGAAAAGCCAATTGGGAGTTTTTTTTAATAAAACCTGGTGTAACTACTTCAGTCTTACTCTTCAATCACTGCAGAAGGAGTTGGATATGCGAGAACTAAAGTCTTCCCTGAAGGAACACACGTCAGTGATAGAGGTAATGTTACGATACTTCTGTGGGGAAATGAGAAGAAGTAAGGGATTGCTTGTTTCTTGCTAAGAAAGTCTTTTTCTAAACATCTTTTTTTTTGGGGGGGGGGGATTCCAACTGTAGACTCTGCGCATAGAGAAAAATAAATTGTTGAACAACGTTCAGCTGATGCAGCAAGAACTGATCTCGTGAGTATTCTTGGAAATCAAGAGAAAAAAGATGCAGGGCATGGTGGTTTCTGGGCTCCAGATGTTTTAGCTCTTTAAATGTCCATATATATTTTTCCTAGGAATGGTATCAACTTTCCCTTAATCTATAAGTTCAACAGCAGCTTCCTTGAAGCAACCAATTCATTGCATTGTGAACTGGAACTTGCCCAGGAATCATCAGAGGTCAGAAATGTCTTTCAAAGGATGGGATGATTAAATGCAGATATAAAAATCTCAGGGGCGCTTGTGTGAGCACTTTCAAACTCCCCTTGCTAATCCAGACTTGGGATCCCTAATGCAGGGGTCCCCAACCCCCGGTCCGTGGACCGGCACCGGGCCGCGACATGCCTGAAATCAGTCCGCGCAAACAAGCAAAGCCCCATCCGCGGGATGCAGGCAGTACATGAAACCACGCCCCCTCTGGACCACAGAAAAACCTCTCTCCACGGAACCGGTCCCTGGTGCCCAAAAGGTTGGGGACCTCTGCCCCAGTGGGAAGGAAAGAATCTTGAACTATACTTCTATGTTGTTGAGGTAGTCCTCGACTTATTTTAGCGACTGTTCAAAGTTACAATGTCATGGTTCCAATAGATGAAACTCTTCAAAAGAACTTCGAGGCATTGTTTACCTTAAAGAATCTTTATTTTGAGTAGCATAATATTGGCACGGCATAATCGAAGCCAAAAACTGAATTCCCCTCCCCTGAGCACATAGTATCAAAGCACAATTCCCTCCTTCAATTAAAGTCATAAATCACATTCCCCAATTAGCTTGAAGCGCGGGCCTCCTCTCCAGTTCTCCAGCCCGCCAATTCCTTATCAGCTCTGGTTACAATAACCTTGTTTCTCATGCCAGGTCTAGTGTTGTTATGTCTAGCTGGACTCTCCTTCACATCCCCCCTCCCAGCATCATCTAACTCTAAAAGCAAAAGGTAAAAGATGGCTACATATCCATCTGTTGTCAATGCAAAAACATCCGATGTTAGCAGCGTTGACATACAACAGCACTGAAAAAAGTGACTTATGACCGTTTTTCATACTTAACGACTACTGCAGCATCCCCATGGTCACATGAACAAAAATTTGGATGCTCAGACACTGGCTCATATTTATGATGGTTGCAGTGTCCCGGGCTCATGTCATCCCCTTTTGCGGCCATCTGACAAGGAAAGTCAATGGAGAAGCCAGGTTCACTTAACTTCAACGCTAGGTTTAGCGTTGTTATGTCTAGCGTGAGAAACAAGGTTATTGTAACCAGAGCTGATAAGAAATTGGCGGGCTGGAGAGCTGGAGAGGAGGCCCTCGCTTCAAGCTAATTGGGGAATGTGATTTATGACGGTTAATTGGAGGAGGGAATTGTGCTTTGATACTATGTGCTCAGGGGAGGGGAATTCAGTTTTTGGCTTCGATTATGCACTCCCGATGTTATGCTACTCAAAATAAAGATTCTTTAAGGTAAACAATGCCTTGAAGTTCTTTAAAGAGTTTCATCTGTCGGAGCCATGACACATGGGTAGCTTCTAAGATCTTTTCTGCTTTTTCAGCCTAACCGAAAAGCAAATGTTTTATGTTTGGTGTAGTGTATGGGCCGTGTTTCAGGGTCAGGAGTATAATGTGAGTTTTTCAAATTACTTTTTCTCATTAAGACCCCTGGAATTGAGTGGACAGCACTTGATGAATCCCTGGACAGAGAAGTCCTCCTGCTTCTTGAAGGGCCAGAGCGAGTAGGAGAAAAGTTCAAGGCCACCATTTTAAACCTGGTAATGGAACATGGTGGATGTGGATAATGAGGAGACTTGAAAACACTTTGTCTAAATTTTTACTAAATTCAACAACATTGTTTGCTGCCTTTCCTCCCATTTGGGTAACAACATCTAGGTTCTTCTCACTAATCAATACTGCTAGTTGTGTCCAGTCTATAAAAGACAATATAGCATATAAATGCTCTGTTCTAAGAGTTCCAGCCATTCCATTCCATTATTTCCATTCTATCCATGCCATGCCCTGCCATCCCATCCCAATCCATTCCAATCCATTCCAATGCAATCCATTCCAATGCAATCCAATCCATTCCCATCCATTCCATTCCCATCCAATCCATTCCCATCCAATCCATTCCATTCCATTCCAATCCAGTCCAGTCCAGTCCAATCCAATCCATTCCAATCCAGTCCAGTCTAATCCATTCCATTCCATTCCATTCCATTCCAATCCAATCCAGTCCAGTCCAGTCCAATCCAGTCCAATCCATTCCAATCCATTCCAATCCAGTCCAGTCTAATCCAATCCATTCCAATCCAATCCAATCCAATCCAATCCATTTCAATCCAATCCAGTCCAATCCAATCCATTACATTACATTACATTTGATCCTCTCCATTACATTCCATCCATGCCGTGCCATGCCATCCCAACCTTTCCATTCCATTCCACTGAGGTAACACTGGGAGGCTGCTAAAATTATAGAATTCCCTCCCCAGAGAGGCCCGCCAAATACATCCTTATTTTTCCCGCTTTTAAATATTAAAGTTCTTCTGTTGTTGTTCCCTCAGGCACTTGCATGCATTTCTTTAGAAACATTTGGTCTTTTGTTTTGTAAGCTCTCCTGAAGCATAGTAGAAAAACATCTAAAATAGCCACTCGATCTCAGCTGTACCTGTTGAATCCTGCCTTCTGTCCTGAAAGGCATAGTGGGGACAGACAGGTAACAAAAAAGAGAACAGTGGATTCAAAGGACTTAAATCCTACAATTGCTTTGCAGTTTCATATTACTCTGTACTGCTTGTTTCTTCGGACTGGAGACATAAGACCAGAATAAGTAAATTAAATTCTTAAATTGATGTCTCCATGTGGAGGGGGGCGGAGAGGTGTCTGGTGTGGTGTGGTTCATGGGGTCGTGAAGAGTCAGACACGAATTAGTGACTGGATAACAACAACAACAAAAACGTGCTCTTTGCAACTCAAAGCAGGGGTGTATAAAGACATCCCAGCTCCAGGACTCCTTTCAATCCAACGATTCTTTTATGATACCTTCGGATGTTTCCCACGTTCTCAAATACAAACAACGATCTATCTCACTCTTTCTTTGCAGCAAGAAGAACTTTCTCAAGTGGAGGATTTAGCAGGGCTGCCTTTGCTGAACCCAACAGACAATTTGGATCTGCCAGAAACTTATCAGAAGACCTTGGCGGTAAATAATCCTTGAATGGCAGGCAAGCATGCTCTTAGGTTACCTTCCCTGATGAAAAATTCACTCGTCGTAAGCACTGGCTCAACTTTCATTAATCTGGCACCCTTCGAATATATTGGAATGTGGATTCCCAGCAAACACGCAGTGGCAGATATCGGAACGATTTATATCTGTGGTTCTGCGGCAAATATTTTTGGCTCACAACTTTGGGTCCTCTAAGGGGACTGGTAGCTTGATGGCTTTGCAGCTCCCTCTCAGTAGATCAGAGAAAATAGGCACAGGCAGAATTGAAAGATGTTCGGCTGACAAAAGGTCCAATCTGTTTTTAGATTGTTTTCTTTCTTTTTTCCCTTTCTGGGGGTGCTAATGTTGTGGGGATTTCTGTTAACAGCAGGGCCTAGCATTGATTCTTCCTCCATGTTCTCAGAGTTTCTGAAGCAGCAAAATCACTTCCGTGGTTTACAGTTACTGTCGGGATTCCACCAGTGTACTTCTAAGAATCTGAGGAGAGAAAGCCTTGATGGCCCATAAATTCCCTTAAGTGAAATAGAATTGGATGGTTTCCGGTAGAACCCTGGTCATAATTACAGTCCTAGTAGAACCTAACTTAACTACGATAACCTTGTCTCAGCACGTTGTGTGAACCAAGCAATCAGGCTTTATTTGGAAAGATTGAGTTTTGTTAAACTGGGTTTAGTTTATAACGAAATACTGGTGTTGCCTTGAGCAAACAGACAATAGGAGGGCTTTGCCAGGGAGAAATAATATGGGTGTAATTGAAGATAATCACCACTTCAGCATGGCAATAGCACTTAAATTTATACATCACTCCATAGTGCTTTACAGCACTCTCTAGTCTAGGTGGTTTACAATCTGGGTCCTCATTTTACTGACCTTGGAAGGACAGAAGTCTGAGACAACCTTGAGCCGGTCAGGATTGAACTCCAAACGGTAGGCAGAGTTAAGGCTGCAATACTGCATTCTAACCACTGCGCCACCAGGGCTCTTTAGTTACTCTTCTGAACTTCTTGGAAAAGAAAGAACTACGATGAGGTGGTGCTGGTAGCCTCATGAAGTTGGCTCCTGATAAACTACACCCCCCCTCCCTAAAAAAAACACCCCAAAGTTGTCCAATTCCCAAGCAGCCTGTAAGCATGTGATGTTTTATATGTGTGTGATGGGTGTTGAATACAACCTGGAAGAGCTGTGAGCTCAATTCAATCAAGAGATTGCTGTGCTCTATTAGATATTTGTGTTGACATCCACACAGGACCTCAAGAAAACGCTGGAGAACAAAAGGACCCTGTGGCTTCAGAAACTCAATTTTTTGGAAGCTCAGAAGGAATCCCTGGATAAGGAGCTGGTTAAAATGGCAGGAAACATGCGGAGGATGAGAACGGAACAGCTACATTTAAAGAAAATGCTTTGGTCCAGGTGGTTCTTCTTCATTGTATAGAATGTATGGTTAATGTATCTTTGTTGCTGTTGTTAGTTGCGGAGTCGTGTCCGACCCATCACGACCCCATGGACAACGTTCCTCCAGGCCTTCCTTCCTCTGCCATCTTCTGGAGTCCATTTAAGCTCACGCCTACTGCTTCAGTGACTCCATCCAGCCACCTCATTCTCTGTCGTCCCCTTCTTCTCTTGCCCTCCATCTTTCCCAGCATCAGACTCTTCTCCAGTGAGTCCTTCCTTCTCATTAGGTGGCCAAAGTACTTGAGTTTCAACTTCAGGATCTGGCCTTCTAGAGAGCAGTCGGGGTTGATCTCCTCTAGGACTGACCGGTTTGATCGCCTTGCAGTCCAGGGGACTCGCAGGAGTCTTCTCCAGCACCATAGTTCAAAGGCCTCAATTCTTATGGTCCAACTTTCACAGCCATACATTGCAACAGGGAAAACCGGGATTATGTATCTACTCAGTTGCAAATTCCTTACAGTTCAGTGAACAATGCTCTCAGTTTGGGTTGCCGTGTGGTAACATCTCCATAAGATTAAACCCAAAGAGGATTGGTAGCTCATAATATCCACATGATGCATGTCTGTGGGAGGTAAGAGAGCATAGTACAGGGATGTCCAACTTCAGCAACTTTAATACTTGTGGACTTTTAACTACTAGAATTCCCCAGCTAGTATGTTGGTTGGGCAATTCCGGGAATTGAAGTCTATATGTCTTAAAGTCTTTCACTTATGCCAGGGGTGTCCAGGCCTGGCAACTTTAAGAATTGGATATGTCCAGTTGAATGAAAAAAAGGACTAGGGGTGACATGACAGCAGTGTTCCAATATCTAAGGGGCTGCCACAAAGAAGAGGGAGCCAAGCTATTCTCCAAAGCACCTGAGGGCAGGACAAGAAGCAACGGATGGAAACTGACCAAAGAAAGAAACAACCTAAAATTTAAGGAGAAATTTCCTGACAGGTAGAACAATTAATCGGTGAAGTGACTTGCCTCCAGAAGTTGTGGGGGCTTTTTCACTGGAGGTTTTCAAGAAGAGATTGGACAACCATTTGTATGGAAATAGTACAGGGTCTCCTGCTTGAACAGGGGGTTGGACTAGAAGACCTCCAAGGTCCCTTCCAACTCTGTTACTCTGTTAAGACTTGTGGATTTCAATTCCAAAAATTCATGTTGGCTGGGGAATTCTGGGAGTTGAAGTCCACAAGTCTTAAAGTTGGCAAGGTTGGACACCCCTGGTGCAGGTGAAGGAGATGACAGCCAGTTGTCTGAAATGGTATAGGGCAGGGGTCTTCAAACATGGCCCTTTTATGACTTGTGGACTTCAACTCCCAGAATTCCTCAGCCAGGCACGCTGGCTGAGGAATTCTGGGAGTTGAAGTCCACAAGTCATAAAAGGGCCAAGTTTGAAGACTCCTGGTATAGGGTCTCCTGCTTGAACAGGGGGTTGGACTGGATGGCCTCGAAGGTCCCTTCCAACTTTGTTGTTGTTGTTATATTTCTCTCACCAGGGGGAAGGAACTAGCAATGGGTCTCTGCCAAAGAAAATGAAAGAACAAGACTCTTCACTGTGTTAGAGAGGAGATATATATGTGGGTAAAGTCTGGGAGGTGTCAGAATATATCAAATGGCAGATTAAGAACGTTTGTTAAAGGGCAGCTTTAAGGCCTTTATTTAGCTTCATTTTTAAACTGGACTGAGTAGAGTTTTCCTTAAAATGGCAGACCTTCCTCTCTAAATCCACAGTAATAGTTGGAAGGAGAGAGGCTTAGAAGTTGAAAGAAAGGAGGTGAATGATAAACTAATAAAAATATGAACGTAATAAAGAAAGAAGGTGCATGTATATACAGGTAGTCCTTGACTAATGAGCATTTATTAAAACTACAGTTCAAAGTTATGACAGCCTTGGAAAAAGCGACATGACCTGTACTCGCACTTATAACCGTCCCTGACCCTCGCTGTCATGTGATCAATCATAATTCGGTTGCTTGGCAACCGGCTCACCTTTACAACTGGTTGCGGCATCCTGCGGTCATGTGATTGTGAATTGTGGGGTTTTGGGTCAATTTCTGAGGGGAAAAAAAACACCTTGGGGAACCTGGATTGCTTATTGAGCATGTGATTTGCTTTACGACTTGTGTGATTCGTTTAATCGCCACCATAAAAATTGTCAAATTTGGATCCACCTCAACTCACGACCGTTAACAACTTACAACAGAAACTCGAGTCCCGATTGTGGTCATAAGCTGGGGACTGCCTGTAGGTGAATATCCTCACGTATGTACCCCATAATGCTGGTAAGCCTGGAAATGCATATAATTGAGCAAATCTATAGTAGTTTCCGGGAATCCAAAGTTGCCCTTACAGAGAATCGCTTGCAAGCTCGGAGAGAGTAATTCAGCTTTGAATAACATTGCTGTCCGTTGTTTTTGATGTTTTGCTTAATATCTTGAAGACGACATGAGATCCATTCAATCAAACAGCTCAAAGAAGATGCTTTGGCAGAAGCAGAAGCCTTGAGGTTGAAATTGCAAGAGTTAGCTGAACAATTACAGGAAGCTGGTAAGAGGGTAGGTGTCCTACGTTGTACTTTTATGTCTTTAATTTAAAAAGAAAAGAAAAGAAAAGATGGAACAATCTTTAGAGATGCCAAAGTGTGAAGTAATGTGAATTGTCTGACCCAGACATAATTCGGTGCATCCATGAATCCTGTGTGCCCTGAGGGCAGCCCCACCTAATATTTTTGGAAGAACAGGGGGCCCCTGTGTCATGCTAACATGCTTCTAATGGTAGAAAGGCCCACCTCCACCCTTATTTTCTTGCTCTGTGTCAAAAGTGTGATTTCCAACTTCCAACTGTTGGACTCTGCCCTCTCTCCGACGGGAGATTGAAAAGGTGGACCTTCCTTCCTTCCTTCTGTTGAAGGAAAAGTCTTCATCAGGGTCCAGTCCAAGCCGGGAATAAACAACATGGCGACTGCTTTAGAAAGAAGGTTGTAGTTTATTGAAGAGGAGAGTTGGCACAAGTGAAGCTGTTGGCACAAGTGAAGCTGTGTGGGCAGCCTTCTCATTTCATTTTGTTGTAGGCAAGTGCCTCTGTTCTGACATTGCTTTTGTCCTCTGGTCACGGGTCTCTATAGCCATTTCATCCTTGGCTGCTGGGCCACCTTTGAAGGACCCTTCCCACATTAAGCCTGTGCTCCAAACACAGAAGGAAATCAGAGGGAAATGTTGAACTGTTGGACTCTGCCCTCTCTCCGATGGGAGATTGAAAAGGTGGCCCTTCCTTCCTTCCTTCTGTTGAAGGCAAAGTCTTCATCAGGGTCCAGTCCAAGCGGGGAATAAACAACATGGCGACTGCTTTAGAAAGAAGGTTGTAGTCTATTGAAGAGGAGAGCCAGACAGAAAGATGGCTCTGGAAGAAAAGAGAGAGAGCACATGTAGGGAGTGGGTTTTTATACCCTCTGGGGCTCTTGAGGTTGTTTCCTGTTTCTGTTTGAGGCTTTGTATTTCCTGTGTCATGTACTTTGACCTGAGTCTGAGTGTGCCCCTTTGGCATCTGTGGGTTAATCCTATTATGTCCTGTCTTAGAGTTTGGGTGGGGTATGTAGATTTTAAGGGTCTTTTGTCTTCCTAAGCTTCTAGCTGGAGGGCTCCAACCTTCCTGAATGGATTATTATATCTGCATTTCTACAGCGCTGGTTTCTGCTTGGGGAAGGGAGACTTGGGGCTATTAAGAAAAACTGGGCATGCTTTTCTGTCTCTTTAAGATTCTTTGAGGAAATATAATATTCTGCCCTTTTAATATTTCCTTCTCTGGGGGGAGGCTGACTTCCCTTCCTTCCTTCCTTCCTTCCTTCCTTCCTTCCTTCCTTCCTTCCTTCCTTCCTTCCTTCCTTCCTTCCTTCCTTCCTTCCTTCCTTCCTTCCTTCCTTCCTCCCTCCCTCCCTCCCTCCCTTCCTCCATTCTCCCCTTCCCTTCTTTTCCCTTCTTTTCCCTTCCCTTCCCTTCCCTTCCCCCAAAGAGTGAAATAAGGGGAAAGAAATATATAAGGAAGTCACTTCCAATCAGTACTTTATCTTCCGTGCACAGAATTGTCCATGTGTGGACTAACCACGTGTAATGTTTTGCATGTGTCTACCCACATCTCTTCTGCTGACAACTGTAAACTGGATTAACCGGACTTTATTAAAAGGCAATCGACTCATATAAATAGGCTTTACTTCTGTTGATGTCTCAGTTCTCCACGCAGCTTGGAAGCTTCTGTAGATAACCAGGTACAGAGAGACCATAATCTGTGGGGGTCCTTGGTGCTCTCTGAGCTTGGTTGTTTTCTTGCAGACGTTTCATTACCCAGCTAGGTAACATCATCAGTGCTAGAATGGAGTGAGCCCCTGTTTTCTTTTTTATCTGTCTGCTGGCAAGCCTATAAAAAGTTGGAATAATAACAGAACACAGTGAAAAGATTCTGCCTCCCAGCTGCCAGGTAGAGTGAAATTCTGGGTTGACATTGACAAAGATTTTGCCAATTTCCCCTTCTAGCTCACAGGATTGCAGTAAACTCTCTAGTGTCTTCTGCAGGATTAGTAAAACTCCTCCGAAAACAGAGACGCTTCATAAAAAAGGCCTTATAAAAACCATAGGTCCTCCCCACAGAAAGATTCTTTCCTTCCCACTCGGGATCCCAAGTCTGGATTAGCAACGGGAGTTTAAAATTAGATTAGATAACCTTTATTGTCATTTTTTTCCTGCGGGCACAACGGCACACATTAAAAATGAAATTTATAATAATAATAATAAAGTTGGAAGGGACCTTGGAGGTCATCTAGTCCAACCCCCTGCTCAGGCAGGAAACCCTATACCATTTCGGACAAATGGCTGTCCAGTCTCTTCTTAAAAACTTCCAGTGTTGGAGCATTCACCGCTTCTGGAGGCAGGTTGTTCCACTGGTTAATTGTTCTAACTGTCAGGAAGTTTCTCCTCAGTTCCAGGTTGCTTCTCTCCTTGATAAGTCCTGCCTTCAGGTGCTTTGGAGAATAGCTTGACTCCCTCTTCTTTTGTGGCAGCCCCTGAGATATTGGAATACTGCTATCATGTCCCCCCTCGTCCTTCTCTTCATTAAACTAGACATACCCAATTCCATACCCAACCGTTCCTTATATGTTTTAGCCTCCAGACCTCTAATCATCTTTGTTGCTCTTCTCTGCACTCTTTCTAGCTGCTTGCTCTCAAAAGGTACACATACGTAACACCCATTTAAAAGTTGCCATATACCACGTACGCACAGACCTACACCCTTGCATATAAGTAGCATATAAATATTAATCACATTAAATATTAACCGCAAGTGCTCAAGACAAGACCCTTAGAGTATTTAGGGTCCCTAAACCAACTGTTGTAAGTTGAGGACCGCCTGCGTTATGAAGTCTTAACACGCAATCGTGGCGCCGTGGCTGCTTGTGTGTTCTTTCTTCCGGTATGTCAAGGCTGCCTTCCACATGGGGCTCTCTTCCCTTCTGTAAAATATTGGGGGAGGGGGATGAGTTTTTTTTTACAGTGGCCGGCTGTCGGTTTCACAAAAGCAGAACGTTGCCTGCTCATCTGGAACTTGCAGAAGTGCGATTGCAGAGGAAGTCGAAGCTGAGCCGGGCCGGGGGGGGGGGTGTTGGCAACTTGGAGTGCTCTGCACAGGAAAAGAACCGCTTGGTGCACATCGACAAGCAGAACCTGTCCCTCAAAATTCAGAAGCGTCAAGAGTTCATGGCTTCCGGAAAGAGAACAAATGTGTTTTGGGTCTCTTTTTTTAAGCTGCCCGTAAGGGCTTATAGACCGAGCGTGTCTTGCAGCATTTGATGCTGGAAATTTGCGTTGACCTGCTGCTGTTGCTGTTGCTGCTGCTTCTGCTGCTTTTTCAGGTTAAGGATCGCGAGAGTGACTTTCACGCCGCCCGCGAGGAAGCAGGGTCTTTACAGAAGAAGCTAGAAGAAAACGTGGCCGAGCAAGGAAACCTCCGGGGTAGAAATACAGATTTAACACGGACTTGCCAACAGCTGGAACTGCAAGTTAAGGAACAAAGTAGTAAGTATCTCACAGCTCTTGGGCTCCTTCCATCCTCTGGGTTAATATTTTGTGGATGGCTAACCTTCCTTCGTCTTGGGGGGGTCAGCCATTTCCCAAAAGTAATCAGTCGGAGATTCTGCCATGATAGCTACACACACCTAGCCCTCGACTTATAGCCCTTTGTTCTGTGACTGTTCAAAGTTATAACCGCCTGACAAGTGTGATTTATGACTGGTTCTCACACTTGTGACCATTGCAGCACCCTCCCACCGTCACCGGAACAAAATTCAGAAGGCTCGGCAACTGGCATGTACTTAGAACAGTTGCAAGCCTCCTGGGGCGAGGTGATCCTCATTGGCGACCTTCCCAGCCGGCTTCTGACCAGCAAAGTTGGCGGAGGAAGTTGGATGGGCTTAACAGCTGCGTGATTTGCTGCAGTGATTCACTTAACATCAGGGCATGAATCACTTTACAACTGTTCTTGTTAAGCAACAGACATTCCGGTTGTAAGTTGAGGACTAGCTGTATTCTTTCAAATTGGGGAACAAAAGAGTTGGAGAGGAAGAAAGAACTTCTTTTAGAGCTAACTGGTCTTGGAGGTTTCAGCTTCATCCAACCTCACTCTACAGAGAGTCCCCAAGGACCCACAATTGAACCCAAAATGTATGTTGCTAAGCGAAACCTTTGTTCAGTAAGTTTCACCCATTTCACCTTTCTTGCCACAGCTGCTCAGTGAATCACTGCAGTTGCTAAGTTGGTAACAAAGGTTTGTTAAGTGAATCAGTTGCCATACGTCCCAATTTTGATCATGTGAACTTGGGGGTGCTCTGCAGTGCTCATAAATCTGAAAAACGGTCATAAGTCACTTTTTTTCAAGTGCTGTTGTAACTTTGAACAGTCAATCAATCAATCCATCAGAATAGAGCTGGAAGGGACTTTGCAGATCTTCTAGTCCAGCCCCCTGCTCAGGCAAGAGATCCTATACCAGGGGTCTTCAAACTTGGCCCTTTTATGACTTGTGGACTTCAACTCCCAGAATTCCTCAGCCAGCATGCCTGGCTGAGGAATTCTGGGAGTTGAAGTGCACAAGTCATAAAAGGGCCAAGTTTGAAGACCCCTGTCGTATACCTTTTCAGATAGGTGGCTGTCTATCCTTTTGTTAAAAACCTCCAGTGATGAAGCACCCACGACTTCTGGAGGCAAGCTGTTCCACCGGTTAATTGTTCTCACTGCTAGGAAGTCTCTCCTTAATTCTAGGTTGTTTCTCTCCTTGATTAGTTTCCACTAAATGAATCATTGCAAGTGGATCACCTGTACTTTATCTTAATAGATAAAAGATTATCTTCATTATGCTGAGCTGGGTTGGAGACATGCTAGTTTATAGCAGGGGTCTTCAAACTTGGCCCTTTTATGACTTGTGGACTTCAACTCCCAGAATTCCTCAGCCAGGCACGCTGGCTGAGGAATTCTGGGAGTTGAAGTCCACAAGTCATAAAAGGGCCAAGTTTGAAGACCCCTGGTTTATAGCGTCCCATTTAGCTCTCTGATTTCTAGAGATGCCTCACACTTGTGTAAGAGGAGAGTTGCCACATTACTTCAGGTTCCTGGTGTGGTCCAACACATGGCTCCAAAAACAAGAAAAGTGTGAAGGCAACTTCTCTCTGTTATTGTTCCTCAAAAACTATAATTGGAGAAACGTTGCCTCTGGAAACTGGAATCTTGTGATAGGTCTGTCAGTGGCTATTGATCGACAGAGTTTAGAGCAGGGGTCTTCAAACTTGGCAACTTTAAGACTGGTGGACTTCAGCTCCCAGAATTCCTCAGCCAGCCAGGGCTGGCTGGCTGAGGAATTCTGGGAGTTGAAGTCCACCAGTCTTAAAGTTGCCAAGTTTGAAGACCCCTGGTTTTTTAGAGCATAGGTGGTGGTATGTAGGTAGTCCTTACCTTACAACTATTCTTTTAGTGGCCGTTCAAAGTTACAACGGCACTGAAAAAGTGAGCTATTATTAGACGGAGACTTCCTCATCTGGAATATTTGTTTATTGAATATGGTATTTTTGTTAGATAAGGATGGGAAAGCTTTAGTTGACACCAACTGTTGTCTATTGCCTTGTTTTGTAGCTGCTCTAGAGTCACTCAAGGAGAAGTGTTTAGAAAGACTGTTGTGTGGTGTACTTTGTCAGGTACGGCATCTATTCATTTATTTAACAATGCATTGAACTGTTTATTTTTAGTTACAGGGTAGAACTGAGATGCCCAGGACATCTCCCAGGATCCTCCAGTGACAATACCCAGATTGCACTGGATAGCCTAGCACAGCCAGAGGCATGCAAGGGACTATTGTCCCTATGCTTCCTAGGCACACAAACTGGCAATTAGGAGGGTTGTGTTCCAACACAAACTCCAAGATGGATAGGCTTCCTTAGAGGAAGCTGCAAAGTCTCCCATTGGATTTAAACCAGTAAGTTTGCAGTTTAAAATTGGATTGGAAATATATTTTCTGCCTAATAAGCTGGAGTTCATCTTTTAGAGGGTTCATTGGAGCATTAAACCAGAAGTTTAATTAATCAATTAAAGCAAGCCTGAACTTCCACCATCCCTAATTGTTGGCTGGATGGAGGGGTTTTGAAGGCTAGCAAGATGTAGAGAGCTATGAGTCACTCCATGTCTCTCTAACCCCATTTGTTTAGTTTGTTTTTATAAATAACTCAAGACAATCCTACACAATACTCCTTCCTCTTCCTCCTATTTTCCCCACAACAATAACTGTGAGGTGAGTTGGGCTAAGAGAGAATGATTGGCCCAAAGTCTTCCAGGTGGCTTTCATGCCTAAGGCAGGACTGGAACTGGAACTCACAATCTCCTGGGGATTGGCCCAAAGACACCTTGCTGGCTTTCATGTCTAAGGCAGGACTAGAACTCACCATCTCCCAGACCATGGGTAGGCAACCTTGGCTCTTTTATGACTCGTGGACTTCAACTCCCAGAATTCCTGAGCCAGCCATGCTGAGGGGAAAGGGAGAGGTTTCCATGCTGAGCCATGCTGGCTCAAGAATTCTGGGAGTTGAAGTCCACGAGTCATAAAAGAGCCAAGGTTGCCTACCCTTGTCCCAGAGTGTAGCCTGATGCCACTAAACCAAACTGGCTCTGATGTCTGTGTTTCCCTCCATTCTGTCATCGTATAACAATAATTCATTAAGCTAAATTGCTGAATTCTCAGAGAGTCCGGGCAGGTCCCGACAATGAAAAGCATTATAATAAAATCAATAAAATATTTTTAAAAAAGATAAAAGATGGCAAGTGTAATGAATCAAGAAGTACCTGGAGAGGCAGTCACTTGCTCTCAGTCCAACCCACTCCACAGGGTTGTTGTTGTAGGAAAAAGAGTGCCACCTGCCCTCACAGCTAAATGTAATAATGAAGTTTGATACTATTTGGGTGATGCAATGAAGCACGGGCATTGTAATACCTTTATCCTGAATGCTTTTCCTTTAAAACTGGGCCTGCTGATAATTGTTGGTCTGTCATTTGCCAAATGGGACCGTGTCAATTTATTTGGGGTGGGGGGTGGGGGTTGTCTCAGACACAATCAGAACAAGATCTGGGATTTTGGCTCACAGATTTAATGGCTGCTGGCTTTTCGAGAAAAAGTGTTCTCAAAGGATAATTTTGTTTGGTTCCTAATAGGGCTCTACTGCTGAACAAGCAACCACCGAAAAATGCTTATCAGATCTAGAACAGCATCCTCTGTGTAGATTGAAAACATCAAGCAGGGATTTTCCCAGCCCTAAAAATGAGAGGCAGCTTACATTTAAGGCCTTTGGCATGCAAAACATGTATTCTGCCTTTTTTTTTGCATTCTTGAAAAATACGTTTCTATACTCCCTCTGCAGGAACCAAACTCGGTTCTTTTCTTGCTTCAGCCATTTAGCACTGTCCTCTTGGCTAGCAACAAAACGTAGGTAGGTTTTCTGGGTGAAGTGACTTTTCTTTCAACTGACCAGCATGCTAACTTTCTGTCAACACAGAGCTGTGCATTTGATGACGAGAGCCCTTTGTCCTGCTCAAATGTCAGTGAAGAGACAAAAACAGAAGAGCAGGTAAGTGCAGACAAGTTTTCAAAGCGTGTGTTGGAAGAGAACCTGAAGAGGAACTAATAATTGGCAATATTTTCAGTGATTAAAAATTGAGTTGGCGGAGGTGATCAATAACTGAATATCTCTATCTAGGAACAAAGCTTTGTCCCAAAGATGCTTTCCCAAATGGCAACTGAACGTTTCGCTTCTCATCCATTCTTGGATGAGAAGCAAAATGTTTTCAAGGGAAAAAAAAAAAACCAAGACAGTCCAGCTGCCTTTTGGAAAAACAGCTTTGGGGCAACCATGACCTGGATGACTGAGAATCTCCATAGACATAAAGAAAGCTTTGGTTGACACTTTTGAGCCTATATCAAGGTTTAGGATAAGAAATCAATAAGAAGTATTGATTTTCTGCAATTAGTGTAACTCTTGCCCCGCCAGTGAGTTATCCTGCGGTGAGTTGGCCGTGGCGAGTTGTTCCGCAGATGATGATGATGATGATGATGATGATAATGAAATTAATATATCAGGAAGGCTTACTGACTACTGGAGAGACCAAACTGGCCTACAAGAAAGACCAAATGAAGAATAGAATAGAGGCATGGGAAGACAAAGCACTACATGGCCAGTACATTAAAAAAATAGCTGGGAAAGCAGATAATAACAAGACCTGGCAATGGCTAAGAGCAGGAAAATTGAAGAAAGAGACCGAGGGACTAATTCTGGCTGCACAAGACCAAGCCTTAAGGACAAATGCATACAAAGTCAAAATTGAGAAGACGGCAACAGACAGTAAGTGCCGCCTACGCAAAGAAGCTGAAGAAACAGTGGACCACCTGGTAAGCTGCTACAAGAAGATCGCACAGACTGACTACAAGTAGCAGCATGACAAAGTAGCAACAATGGTGCATTGGAAGATCTGCAAGAAATATCATTTGCCTGTAAGCAAGAACTGGTGGGATCATAAAATAGAGAAAGTCATAGAAAATGATAAAATTAAACTTCTCTGGGACTTCAGAATTCAAACAGACAAGCACCTGCAACATAACACCCTGGACTTAACAATTGTCGATAAGAAAGACAAAAAAGTCTGGATAGTGGACGTGGCAGTGCCTGAAGACAGCAGAATAGACAAGAAAGAACTGGAGAAGATAACAAAATACAAAGACCTACAAATAGAAATAGAAAGACTGTGGCAAAGGCAAGCAAGGGTAGTACCAATAGCAATAGGCGCCTTGGGTGCAATCCCAAAACAACTGGAGCACCACTTGAACACCATTGGCATTGACAAATTCGCCATTAGTCAATTGCAAAAGGCGGCCTTACTAGGAACTGCTTCCATCCTGCGACGATATCTGTAATACCATCAAACATCCACTTCTGCCTATCCCAGGTCCTTGGTAAGGACTCGATAGGTAGACAAAAATGCCAAATCCAGTCTGAACATCTGGCTGACTGTGCGATGATCAATACTACTACTACTAATAATAACAACAACAACAACAACAACAACAATAATAATAATAATAGAGTTGGAAGGGACCTTGGAGGTCTTCTAGTCCAACCCCCTGCTCAAGCAGGAAACCCTATACTATTTCACACAAATGATTGTCCAGTTCCTTCTTAAAAACTTCCAGTGTTGGAGCATTCACAATTTCTAGAGGCAGTTTGTTCCACTGACTAATTGTTCTAATTGTCAGGAAATTTCTCCTTAGTTCAAAGCTGGTTCTCTCCTTGATTAGTTTCCATCCATTGCTTTTTGTCCTGCCCTCAGGTGCTTTGGAGAATAGCTTGACTCCCTCTTCTTTGTGGCAGCCTCTCAAATACTGGAAGAGTGCTATCACATCACCCCTAGTCCTTCTTTTCATTAAACTAGACATATCCAATTCCAGCAACAGTTCTTTATAAGTTTTAGCCTCCAGTCCCCTAATCATCTTTGTTGCTCTTCTCTGCCCTCTTTCTAGAGTCTCCACATCTTTTTTACATCGTGGTGCATTGGCTGCGACAAGTTGGCCATGCCGAGCCAAAGATTCCAGATCACGCCATATTCTGTTTAATTAGACATTGGGACAAATCTCATCCATGAAAGCACTGTAATCCTGACTAAACTCCTAATTTTTAAATATCAGTTGACCTTAGATGAGTAATTATATCAACACATTGTCTCTTTATGAGCATTTCTGGATTTGCCCTCCCCGCCCCATCTTAGAACATATTTTTCCATGCACTTTCATCTGCTTTGGCAACGGTCTTTTTTTTTAACCTGCTTTGAGAAGAACATCATAGAAGAACATAAGCGGAGCCCTGCTGGATCGGGGACTGGGCCTATCTAGCCAAGTAGTCTGTCCTCACAGCAGCCAACCAATTGTACATGGAAGCCCACTAATCTCACAGCAGATGGCCTTCAGAAGTCATCTCATAGCCGTTGATCCCCGTAACTTCCACGAATTGGTCCATTTTCTGAAGCCAGCCACGGGATGGGATAACTCACCACAGCCAACTCACCACAGCCAACTCGCCACGGGACAATTTAACAATTGTACTTAATTAAATAGAAAAATATTTTGATGTTTGCTATTCACATTTCATTCTGTCCCTTCTTTTGCATCCTTGCTTTCATGATTCTGTTCCGCCGTTTCTTTGATATTAGCGTAACTCTTGTCTCACAGCGAGTTCTTCCGCAGCCATTTGGCTGCGACAAGTTGGCCATGCCAAATTGGCTGTGGTGAATTGGCTGTGGCGAGTTGTCCATGGCGAGTTGGATGATGGCGAATTGTCATAGATCCAGCCAGCCAAAGCTGGCAGCCAGCAGTACATAATGTTCCTGTGATGCTGACTTAGTTAGAAACAATGGCTGGAAGCTGATCAAAGAGAGAAGCAACCTGGAATTAAGGAGAAACTTCCTGACAGTGAGGACAATCAACCAGTGGAACAGCTTTGCCTCCAGAAATCGTGGGAGCTCCATCACTGGAGATTTTTAAGAAGAGACTAGACAATCACCTGTCTGAGATGGTATAGGTCCTCCTGCTTGAGCAGGGGGCTGGACTAGAAGACCTCCAAGGTCCCTTCCAGCTCTATTCTAAATTCTAGTTCAATAACTAGTCCACGTGTGAGGCAATACAGGATGAGTGCTGACAGTTTTGAACTCTTGGTGCTGAAGTAGACTCCAGGAAAAAAACAGCCAAACAAACCAATGGATCATTGAACAAATCAACTCAAGAGTTCACTTGAGGGAATAAATGACCAGGCTCCAATTACAGGCAGGGCTCAATTAACTATCCTCCTTCAGCGACTGGTTGAAGTTCCAGCTGTTCCAGCAGTTGCCCAGTCGTGTGATCACAATTGGGGTGCTTGGCAAACTTGCAGACGTGCCGGTTTGCCAAGTGTCCGAATTTTGATCACGTGACCGTGGGGGAATGTAGCAATGGCCGTAGGTGTGAAAAACGGTCATAAATCCCTTTTTTCTCCAGTGCTGTTGTATCTTCAAATGGCCACTAAATGAACGGTTATAAGTTGAGGACTACCTGTGGTACTTTGTGGTCAAAATGCAGGCAGTGGGGCCCAATTATTCTGAAAAGGAGTTATCTGACCAAATTGCTAGTTTCCTGGTAGAAGGAATTTCCTATAAATTAGTTGAGCTGCATTCTGGCGGTCTCCCTGCTTTCAATTCTCTGATGACGGCGGAGGTTCGTTCTCCGAGCTTGTGGGTCGGTTTCCGAACGTTTCGTTACCAGGCTCGGTAACATCTTCAGCGGAGTTTAGGGGATGTCAGCGTTCTTCTCTTTATAAGGGCTTCAGGTGTGGATGTGTGTCAAGTGAGGGTCTTGTGACGGGTCAGGTGTGAGTCATCCATGAGAATCTTGTGATGGGGAGGTTACCTCAGGTCAGGGTCCTTGGGAGGTGAACTGCTGGTGGGGGAGAAGGGGCTTCCGTGGGATGGTTGAGGATCAGTTCTGTCTCTGGTTGGGTGTGTAGTTGATTTGGATTGTGAGGGGTTCGTAGTGATGGGTCAATGTGTCTGTGGATGGAATTGCTTGTGGAGTGCCAGGCTTGGATGGACTCACAGGTGTGGCGGGTGGTAGCCTGGCCGATGATTTTAGTGTTGCTCCAATCGAACTGCTGTTGTTTGGTGTCGGTATGGGTAGAGGTTAAGGCCGTGGTGGCGAACCTATGGCACACGTGCCACAGGTGGCACGCAGAGCCCTCTCTGTGGACACGCGCACCGTCGCCCCAGTCCTAGGCCTTCAGCTGGGTTTTATAAAACCTTTTCGCTTTAGGCCTCCGCCGCCGTGTGCCCAAAAAAAAAAGGTTCAATCAATCAATCAATTTCAACTTCTCGCGGGGGAAAAAAAGATCTTGCAAAGTTGGAATTGATTGATTGAACTTTTTGGTCCCACCCAGTCTGCCGTTACCACCGCAGCCACGCCCACCCAATGGGCCACGCCCACCCAATGGGCCACGCCCACCCAATGGGCCATGCCCACCCGGCACCCGACGATACATAAGTGGGTTTTGGGTTGTAGTTTGGGCACTTGGTCTCTAAAAAGTTCGCCATCACTGGGTTAAGGATTTCAATTCTCTTCTTTAAATAGGAAACCTGTTGCTCTCGAGGACTAGGAACCCAACTCTGCTGGCCTTGGAGTACGTGCTGGTCCACACAAGATATCTTACTGCTAGGTAAGCTTAAAATATACATTGGCTGCAAGTGGGTTGGCTAAAAGGAGGAGCATACAGCCCTGGAAGAAGAAAACTGTATCTGATTTGCATGTTGCTATGTGTTATTTTTTCAAAATTTGAATTTTTTTTTTTGAAGAAAAGGGTAAGGCGAAAGACATAGAAGCAACATGGTCAAAGTTGGGGAATTCTTCTGCTTGTAACATCATTTTCCAGGTTCTTTCATCCCCTTTTATTATGATTATTAAGTTAAGTTAATACTTTTTGATTAATATTGTTGTATGTGTTTATGCTTTTGTTGATTAGCGTTTGCATCTATCATCCATCTATGGATGAAGATTAAAGTATGTATCCTTTTTTAAAATCGTGTAGCTCAGGAGCAATTAGAAAGGCTCTGATTGAAATGAGCTTATTGAACAATTAGTTTTTTGAGAGGTCATTTGTAAGTTTAATGCAGAACTCTCCGATTACAAAAACAATTTGAAATTGGCCACAGGGCTTACATCTTGGAGGATCAAACCGTACTTTGCAATATCCCAACTCAACGATCCCAAAGGTGTTTTCTTTCCCAAAAGGCAACTGGACTTTCTTGGTGTTTTCTTTGAAAATGTTTCTCTTTTCATCCAAGAAGCTTCTTGGATGAGAAGTGAAATGTTTTCAAAGAAAACATCAAGAAGGTCCAGATGACTTTTAGGAAAAAAAAAAACACCTGTAAGACAACCACGGCCTAGGCCAGGGATAGGCAACCTTGGCTCTTTTATGACTCGTGGACTTCAACTCCCAGAATTCCTGAGCCAGCATGGCTCAGCTTGGAAACCTCTCCCTTTCCCCTCAGCATGGCTGGCTCAGGAATTCTGGGAGTTGAAGTCCACGAGTCGTAAAAGAGCCAAGGTTGCCTACCCCTGGCCTAGATGATTGAGAATCTCCATAGACATCCCAACTTGATCTGCATGATTCCAGGTAAACAAAGTCACATTTCCTGGGCTTCCTCTCATTAATAATCCTGCCACCTCTCCTTCTCTGTATCTTTAACAGAAGCTTTGTCACTTGATTCTCTGCAACTGCTTCGAAGAAGCTCTCTACCAGGGACTGTTGGAAATTCTCAAATATTATTAATATTTGGGAAACAACGCTTAAGAAATGGAACCACCTCGGATGTGATATTGGATGAATACAAGTAAGATCAGAGACCCAGCTTTTAAAACGTTGAGTCTTCCAAGGTTGATAAAGGCTATACACACAGCTCAATAGATCATTTTTCTCCTACATTGCCAGTATCTTCTCATTTGATTCTTACGGTAGTTACCTATTATATCCTAATGACTTCTGTTCCCCTTTATATATGATTCAAACAAGCAAATCTACACAGCTTCTTTGGAGCTTAAGAAGACATTCATAGACATTCAATATCTAACAGCCCATCTTTTCCTTTATAA
The DNA here is from genome assembly GCA_023970755.1 of Azemiops feae. Taxonomy (NCBI): domain Eukaryota; kingdom Metazoa; phylum Chordata; class Lepidosauria; order Squamata; family Viperidae; genus Azemiops; species Azemiops feae. The sequence goes on along the minus strand of JALGBA010004201.1, from coordinate 960,648 downwards.
AAGTGGGCAGTTCGTGTGAACACTTCCAGTCATTACCCGTTAATTGGGCAACTCTTGGGCCAAATATCGTAAGAATTTCTTTTTGAGCAGGCAATGTTGTTAGAAGCTTCACTGTTCCTCTGGGGGGGGGGTGTTATCCCTATGCAATTACTATGTATGTCGATAATGTGTTACTTTTTTTAGCAGCCTGCTATTCTGAACAGCTGGCATCGTAACTCAGATATTTTTTGATGTTAAGGTTACTTTCCTTCAGTTATAAGAACTGAGCACAGAATATTATGAAAGGTCATCAGATGGACCACATTGTCCACTCTATGAGAGGCATCACCTGAATTTTGTCTCTCTTGGCTATGGAAGTTCTTGCTTCCAAAAGTCTTTTTTTTTTTGCAATTTCATCTCTCTGAGTTGAAGTTATTATCTCAGCTACAAGTGCCTCCGACTTGTTACTGTTGTACAGGCACCTGAAACTGGTGACAGCTGCTCATTCTACTTGTGTCTTATGCTGGTTTTGTGCTGCAGCTAGGGTAAGGTTCTTCGCTTAAGTGAAAGCTGTAGATAAAAATAACCCCCAGTGTTTCACTTTAGGGGAAGGGAAAGCTGAATAGCTGCCATATGCAAATATTGCTTTCTGCCAGCAGGTGTAATCCCCATTCGGTTGGCAAGCAGACAGATGCAGACCTGATCTCGGCAATAAGGATGGATGGTGACTCTCCCAAGGTTAGTTTCACTTACCTGTTTCCAAGAATGGATTCCCTAGAAGAAGACCATTCATTCAGAACCATGGAAGTCAGAATTCTTTTCCTCTATGCTGTGCTGTCCCCCAAGATCGACAGGGTTTTTTTACCACATTGATTTGGTTCAGTAAAGGAGAATATTGGTAGCTCAGCGTTGACGTGAGAGGTCCTTGGTGCTCTCTGAGCTTGCTTGTTTTCTTGCAGACGTTTCATTACCCAAACTAGGTAACATCCTCAGTGTTAGTCCTCATCAGTCACTAGCACTGATGATGTTATCTAGTATGAAACGTCTGCAAGAAAACAAGCAAGCTCAGAGAGCACCAAGGACCCCTGATCTGGTTCATTTGAAACTTGAAATTCACAAGTTCATTCAAAACTCTGCAACCCACACATGCTTGTCCTCCTGAGGAGATGTTATACAACCTGCTGGGACACACGCGTAGATACTTGGATAGATTTACTTGGTGTTTGATTGGCATTTGAATACATGAATCAGTTAGATGCAAACCGAGCACCATATATCTGCAAAATCTTGACGATTAAATTTAAAAAGTTATATACTTTGTTAGATTCTTCCCCACAGTTGTCTTGTCCGTTATGAATTGTGGCATCCCAGATTCAAATGTACTTCCCCCCCCCCAAATGCAAAATGTCCATCCTAATCCAGCTGTCACAGTTAGTTGTTCTCCAGTTCCCAGAAAACCAATTCTTTGTGTTGGTGTCTCAAAATATTTGGAGGATAATAAATTGAGGAAGATTCTCTTTAACTATCCTGGGAATAAAAGACTTCATTTATAGGACTAGAGTATGATAATTCTGGCATGGCTGGAGATTTCTGAGAAGAATAGAATAGGAATAGGAATAGGAATAGGAATAGGAATAGGAATAGGAATAGGAATAGGAATAGGAATAGGAATAGAATAGAATAGAATAGAATAGAATAGAATAGAATAGAATAGAATAGAATAGAATTGGAAGAAACCTTGGAGGTCTTTTAGTCCAGCCCCCTGCTCAAGCAGGAGAACCTATACCATCCCAGACAAGTGACTGTCTAGTCTCTTCTTAAAAATCTCCAGTGATGGAGCTCCCACGATTTCTGAAGGCAACCTGTTCCACTGGTTAATTGTCCTCACTGTCAGGAAGTTTCTCCTTAATTCGAGGTTGCTTCTCTCTTTGGTCAGTTTCCAACCATTGTTTCTTGTCCTGCCCTCTGGTGCTTTGGAGAATAACGTGGCAGCCCCTCAAATACTGGAACACTGCTATCGTGTCTCCCCTGTTTCTTCTTTTCTTTAGACTAGCCAAACCCAAGTCCCGCAGCCGTTCTCCGTATGTTTTAGTCTCCAGGCCTTTGATCATCTTGTAGACCTAGTAGATTAGTAGACCTATTATCTGAAAGCTGCCAAGGTTGAGAGACACTGATCTCCTCCATACATACAGAATATTTGGGAAGAATTCAGGCTGACATTTACTGCATCTGGAAAAAATCGGAGATGAACAAAAACTATGCCTGCCTTACAATGTTGCTAACTACACCTTTCAGCTTTGTAGCTAAGTCTCACCAATGTTGAAAGATGCTGGTAGCAGGAATTATACCGTACAGGTAGACCTCGGCTTACGATCACACCTGAACCCCAGATTTCTGTTGCTAAGCGAGACACTCGTTAAGTGATTTTTACTCCATTTTACGACCTGTCTTGCCACAGTTGTGAGGTGAATCTGGCTTAACGGTGGTTAAGTGAATCTGGCTTCCTCATTGACTTTGCTTGTTCAGAAGGTCACTAAAGGAGATCACGGGACACTGCAACTGTCATAAATACAGGCCAGTTGCCAAGCATCCACGGTCACATGACCATGGAGATGCTGCAGTGGTCCTAAGTGTGAAATGGTATGTATAAGAGTTGGAGGGAGAGAAAATCCCTGCTTTTGCTTCAGGGAATCTATGGTGCTGAGTGCTGGAGACCAGATAATAAATCTGGTATTCATTTGTAAAAAAAAAAAAAAAAAGGAAGAAGAAAACAAATGGACCGGCTTATAACAACTCAATATTTCAATTTAACTGTTGATATTTATGCATCTAGGTTTTAATTAGCCAACATTTTTCTTTATCTTCACATCATAGCAATATCTCGTATTCAAAATACGGGTCTTGTCTACTTAAGTATATTCTATTTTAAACCTCCTAAATATGCCCACACTCCATTCTTCTTCAGTCTTATTCTGGCTTTTTTTTCTTTGCCAAATCATCTTCCATGTCCTTGCTTCAGGGTCCTCAAAGATTTCTTGTATTATTGTATATATTATCTCGTATTGAGATGACCATCCAGTCGCCGTTTTTGGAAGGCTGAGGGGTCTGGCAGGACTACCAGATCATCCCTTTATTTTCTCCTCTTGACGTAGTTGTCCTGAACTGTATATCTTTTCTTCCATCTGTTTCTCTTCTTGATCTTCAAATTCCTTCTGATTTATATAGCAGGTTTTTTCCTCCATCCATGTTGTCAGATTTTTTTCTGAATTTTCTATTGTCTGTACTTGTTGGGCAGTTAGGTCTTCTATCATAATATTTAAGCCTTTTTCGTCTAGCAGTCCTCGTGGTTAAATGGGTCCTTCCAATAGAGATCTGTCACTCTTTTTTTTAACTTCTCCTAGGTGCTTTTTAGAGAACAGCTGTTGTTAAAATAAACCGAATGAAACAGTGGACTCTGCTCTAAAGCAAATGTCTATGAAAATAACATTAACCACAGGAAAGCTGCACAATCAAACTGGTCCCTCACAGTGTTTCTCCCAAATAACTAAGTCTTAGGCTGGTTTTATTTATTTATGAAATCGATCTGGTAGCATATTGATTATATTAGTAATAGGATTTATTGTAGGAGATGAACAGACTGGGATGGAAGGCGGGGTTAAACATGTCATTTGTGTGGAGTCATCGCGCAGCCACAAGAGTCCAGCCCTCCATGAATTCTGTAGACCTTATCTAGCACCAATTTAGCTTTCACTGTTGACTAGATTCTTGTATATTAGCTAGCCATAATAAACTCTTCTGTGCTTTGAACTCAACAAATGCTCCTGGTTATTGGCTCCTGACATTTATTGTTGTTGTTGTTAGTTGCCAAGTCATGTCCAACCCATCGCATGGACAACGTTCCTCCAGGTCTTCCTGTCCTCTACCATCTTCTGGAGTCCATTTAAGCTCACGCCTCCTGCTTCAGTGACTCCATCCAGCCACCTCCTTCTCTGTCGTCCCCTTCTTCTATTGCCCTCAATCTTTCCCAGCATCAGGCTCTTCTCCAGTGAGTCCTTCCTTCTCATTAGGTGGCCAAAGTACTTGAGTTTCCACTTCAGGATCTGGCCTTCTAAGGAGCAGTCGGGGTTGATCTCCTCTAGGACTGACCGGTTTGAGCGCCTTGAAAGCAGTCTCCAGGAAATGTCCCCATGCCTCATTTTTTTATATATCTATACAAATAAATGTTTCCAATGCTTTTTGTTTGGCTATAAATGCTAAGATGTTTCATCTTTTTTCAAGGAGAGTGATGCCGGAGCATTAACAGATACCTTATTCAGGTAAGAGAAAATCTATCTCATTTCCTAAACCACCCTGTTTTTCTGCTATTGGATTGTACACTCACCTCTCATTCTTTTCCCAGTGAACTACTTTCATCCGAAGAAACTTTTGTCTCTGCTGCAGAGGGCATTAAAGAATCACAAGGTACGTTGAAGTAGAGATGAGTGGTAAGTAGAGTAAAGAACATTTCAAATTTTTGTGGGTTTCCGCAGCAAACGACAATGACCCCAGAATGACAACTCATGATCAGTGATACCGTCAGAAAGAAACATTGGCTGTGATTGTTCCAATAGTAAACCTCTCTGATCTCAGCAGGGGGTTGGACTAGAAGACCTCCAAGGTCCCTTCCAACGTTACTACTATTACTATTACTACTACTACTACTACTATATTATTATTATTATTATTAATCATCGCACAATCAGCCAGATGTTCAGACTGGATTTGGCATTTTTATCTGCATTATTATTATTATTGTTGTTGTTATTATAGCAGAATAGACGAGAAAGAACTGGAGAAGATAACAAAATACAAAGACCTACAAATAGAAATAGAAAGACTGTGGCAAAGGCAAGCCAGGGTAGTACCAATAGTAATAGGCGCCTTGGGTGCAATCCCAAAGCAACTGGAGCACCACTTGAACACCATTGGCATTGACAAATTCGCCATTAGTCAATTGCAAAAGGCAGCCTTACTAGGAACTGCTTCCATCCTGCGACGAGATCTGTAATACCATCAAACATCCACATCTGCCTATCCCAGGTCCTTGGTAAGGACTCGATAGGTAGACAAAAATGTCAAATCCAGTCTGAACATCTGGCTGACTGCGATGATAATAATAATAATAATAATAATAATAATAATAATAATAATAATAATAATAATAATAATAATAATAATAATAATAATAATCTTCCACAGATTATGGTGAGAATCCAGAACTGGCTTTTCCTACACCTATAAAGAACTAAATATTTTTTCCTAACTAGCATTTTTCTTCCTTCACAACCAAAGAATTCTGTAATTTGGGGGGGGGGGGAGTGAATGCAGAGAGAGACTCAGAAACATGGTTGAAAGCCATCAAGTTATGTCCACTTAACAGAAGCCTGGTGTTTCCTCTATTGAAATGTATGAAAATCTTGAAACATCTGGATATCGTATTAGCATTTTTTCCCCTCGTCTTCTGCCTTTATTAGATACGGACTCTACACTACTGGAACCAGAGAGGAAAACACACCTTTCTACTTTAGGGTTGCCGGAAGCAACAGCTGTTTCAAAAGAGGAAGCTGTTGAAGATGCCTCCAGCAACAAAACTGGTATTGTTACTCTTTTTTCAGATATATGAGCTCCTTGGCAAGCAGGAAGCTAGTGAATGCTACAACTAGTCCTTGACTTATAACAGTGAGTTGTAATTTAATGAGTTACAACAGCATTGAAAAAAGTGATTTATGACCATTTTTCACACTTACCACCATTGCAGCATCCCCATGGTCACGTGATCAAAATTCGAATGCTTGGCAACTGACTCCTATTTATGACGGTCGCAATATCCCGGGGCCATGTGATCCTCTTTTGCGACCTTCTGACAAGCAAAGTCAATGGGGAAAGCCAGATTCACTTAACAACCATGTTCCTAATTTAAACAACTGCAGTGATTCACTTAGCAACTTTGGCAAGAAAGGTTGTAAAAGGTGGCAAAACTCACTTAACAACTGTCTCATAGCTTTGGGCTAAGTGTAAGTCGAGGACTACCTGTATTCCTGGAGTTTGGATTGAACCAAAATTGGCTTGCTTTCACATCTTGCATGAAGCCATGGCTTACAAGTCACAATGATTGACTTAACAGATCACACTCAGCCAAGATCTCAAGAAGGTTTCATGCAGCATGTAAAGCCAGCCGTGTCCTTAACTTGGACAGGGTTAACCACCACTGTGTGACTGAATTACTATTTTTTCTAATTGTAACCTACACTGAACAAGGAATTCTATCTTATGGCCTAAATTAGGGATAGGCAACCGTGGCTCTTTTATGACTCGTGGACTTCAACTCCCAGAATTCCTGAGCCAGCATGGCTCAGCTTGGAAACCTCTCCCTTTCCCCTCAGCATGGCTGGCTCAGGAATTCTGGGAGTTGAAGTCCATGAGTCATAAAAGAGCCAAAGTTGCCTACCCCTGGCCTAAATAGTCCCTTCAATTCTTTGATCCTCAGTTACTACTTGTTTTATTTTTGACACTGTCTTCCTCTTAAGTAACTAGGAAAATTCTCAATCATCCAGGTCACGGTTGTCCCAAAGGTGCTTTTTCCAAAAGGCAACTGGACTTTCTTGGGGGTTTTTTTCTTTAAAAACATTTTGTTTCTCATCCAAGAAGCTTCTTGGATGAGAAGCGAAACATTTTCAAAGGAAGACACCAAGAAAGTCCAGTTGACTTTTGGAGAAAGCACCTTTGGGACTGTTGAAAGAAAAATCTTCATCAGGGTCCAGTCCAAGCTGGGAATAATCAAAATGGAGACTGCTTTAGAAAGAAGGTTGTAGTTTATTGAAGAGGAGAGCCAGGCTCTGGGAAAAAACTGACCACATGTAGCTGGGAGTGGTGGGTTTTTATACCTTCTTGAGCTTTTGTTTGGAGTGGTTCCTGTGGCATGAACTTTGACCTGAGTCTGAGTGTGCCTTTCTGGTATTCTGATGGTGGTGGGTTAATCCTATTATGTCCCAAAGGTCACATCCTGCTTCCCTGGGGGTGTGGCTGATGGCTATGTCCTGTGTTGGATTTTTTTTGGTGTGAGGGATTGTTGATTCTAGAGATCTTTGTCTTTCTAAATCCCAGCTTCCTGGCTCCAATCTTTCTGACAAGATTATCACATCTGCATTTCTGCAGACCTGGTTTCTATTTGGAGCAAGGAGACTTGGGGGGGGGGTTGGTTTCTGCCTTTAAGATCCTTTGGGGAAATATAATATTCTGCCTTTTAATATTCCCCAAAATATTTCTTTCTCTGGGGGGGGGGGCTGATTTCCCATAGGACCTCCACTTAAATAATCTTCCCTCCCAACTTGTAGTCTTTGAAGGCGCCGAAGGAGTTCTGTAATAAGAGTAATAATAGTCATGAACAAAACAGTCTCATCTGGTTGCATGGGTCTGATCTGAGCTGGGAGTCTTTTTGGAGTTTTCCACTCATGCAAATGGGCCCCAGTAGAGCATCGGCAGAAGACAGCCTACTCAATGCTCGTGGCTTCTCTTCTTTTGCAGATGATTCATCTTCATGTCAGGATCTGTCAAGCAGTGTCCTGTGCCAAAAGAACCAGGATAAGTAAGTATCAGTTTTCAGAAATACACTCGAGTTCTGGGGGGGGAAAGCCAATATAATGGCTATAGAAGTGTGCCCAGTGCTTAGCCTGTTTTTTTCCGTGTGTTGCAGCTTTGTTTTTGCACTGTTCTAGATGTCATCACTTTTGTCTACCCCCTGTGGATGCCCCCCGTTCCAGTTCTATGAATGCAGAGAGTATCAAGCTTCTCACCCTTCTAGTAGCCCAAGCCTCTCTTTTTGTCTGGAATATTTGTGGGAAATATAGGTAGTTCTCGGCTTACGACCACAACCGAGCCCAAACTTTCCGTGGCTAAGCGAGGCAGGGATTAACTGAGTTTTGTCCCCATTTTACGACCTTTCTTGCCACAATTGTTAAGGGAATCGCTGCAGTGGTTAAGTTAGTACGTGCCGGGGAAATCAGGAGATTCGGGCTGTTCAAATGGGCGTAAAGATGTATTGCAAACTTAAGCTCTCCACAAGAATCTGAGCTACTAACGGTCAAGGTGAAATCATGGGAATTAAGAATAGAATAGAATAGAAATAGAAAT